>WBMZ01008461.1:0-35206 GCA_013400975.1 Atrichornis clamosus | reverse complement strand
GGCCGCACGGCGATAGGCGCGCGGCGCGGTCAGTGCCGCCCGGCCCCGCCCCGCCGCGGCTTTATAACGGGCATCCCCATGGCCGAGGCGGGGAACCTGCCGCGGCGGGACGGGTACCGTCGCACCCGGGCACCGCCCGCCGACGGACACGCCGCCGCCCGGGAGAGCCGCCTCCGGTGGCCGCAGAGCCCCGCCGCCCCGAAGGACGATGGTGCCGCGGGCCTGGCGCAGCGCGGGGGCTCGCCCGTTCCTGCTGGCGCTGCTGCTGGTGCATCTGCCGCAGGGTCGCGGCCACCGAGCCACGGGGCCCCGGGTAAGTGAGCCGCCGCCCCGGCGCGGCAGGTTGCCCTGCTCCCGGCCCGCCGCCCCCGCGCCCTGTCAGCGCCGCAGGTGGAGCCCCGGCCGCCAGGCAGCGCCCCCCGGCCCCGCTCCCCCCGGGCGCAGACCCTCGCAAGGGCCTCCCCGCTCGCTCATTAAAAGCTGGGTATCGGCTGCATGCGAGAAGTTCATACACCGGTATTAACTTGTTGGTATTTATTGCAGAAAAACACGGGAGGGGGGAGGTTGGCAGCCTGCGTTTTTATATTGCTCGACTTGCATTTAATGTAGCCCCTGTTCCCAGCACATAGCTTTAGGACTTTTCTTTTTTTATGTTCCCGAGCAGGGATTAAATGAATCCCTGCAATAAAGCTAGATGCCTTCAGCCCAGGCTTCTCCCTGTAGGAGTCTAGCTCTGGTTTTTTTAATCTGACAATGTTTGCCTCTTACTGGGGCTGTTAATTTCACTTACCAAACTATTACATTGCTCTGGGGAGAACCCAACATTCTTCTAAATATGGTTCTCCCGGTGAATGAATGCTACCACTGCGGCACCACTATGGAGTAGCGTGAGACTTTTCAGTTATAAAGCTGCTGAACAGTAGCTGTTCTTTGGCCAATGCTGCAATGAAAGCACAGCTCTGGGTAAGTGGAAAAACGTCTCGCTCTGCAGGCATGTTGGATGCATTGGCCATGTGCATTCTTGACCCAGCAGTCTAAAATACTGTGAAATGCATAATTAACTTACACCATGGTTGGGCAAGACCGGGAGTCTTTGGTCCCTACTCGACCAAAGTATAATAACAAGGGACTCTAGTGCAATGTTCTTCTTTTTTTAATGAAAGTGCTGTTTGACCATGATGGCTATTAAATGCTTCTCAGAGCTATGGAAAGTGTACTGCTGGCTGTCCTGATGTCCTTGTGTTCAGCTGTGCTGTGTAGCCTCTTTTATGGCCAGATGTGTAACAGCAACTGTTAGTTCTGATCACACAAGTTCTAAGTCAGAACTGGTGTGTACCATAAATTTTTGGAGACCTGCTTTAAAAGATGAGGAAGCACAGGAGTGCTCATGCATATATCTGTGTTACCTGATATGAAACATAAATCTCAAAATTGGAGTGATTCCAAATAGAGAGGAGCTTTGAGGTGATAAGTAGGAGTCTGGCTGGATAACTAGAGCCCTTCATCAGCACCACTATTTTAACTGCTTTAATGAAGAGCAATTGAGACAATAAAATAAAAAAAATCCTGATGTTAGCGCATAATTGTACAATGAGCCTGTATATCAAACAGTTTTCATATATGCCATTTTTATATACTGTACTTTACAAGGCAGTTTGATTGCTCCCTGTGCTGTGTTGTCTTGGAGTGGGAGCTACTTCAGGAGAGTGGAAAACCAAATATAAAGGACTACTGATTTACTTTTTGCTTGAAGTAAGTGAACTGACTTTGCTATTATTTCCTTCGTGAGTGGGGGAGAATATCAGCTGTACTAACATCTGTAGTTCTGTAGAAAGATGTGCCTTAAAGTTTTAACTTAGTGTTTTAACATATGAGCTCTTAAGTAGAAAGCTGTAAACTTTCAGGATGTCTAACTCATTAAATCTGTCTTTTTGCCCCTCAAAGTGTCATGATTAAGTGCATGTGAAGGTGAGAACTTTGGTTTACTTGTTTGTAACCAGGTTGATTGATACAAGCCCCTCAGCTTTATCTCTTGTAGTGATTAGACATTGCCAGTAAAGTTGTTGTTAGTATAAAGATGCCATACTTTAGATTTCAATGAACACAAAAATTCTTTATTATTAATTTCTTAAGTGATGACTACCAAGTTACACCAGTACGTATTTCTCATGCTGGCTTGCAATCAAGAGTATATTCCTGTCAGAAAATCTCCTTGGGTAGGCAGTGGGCACATGTCAGTGTTGTAGTTCTTGAGGTCTGATCTTGAAGGTGTTCGGTTGCTAGGTGTGATACCTACCCTTTCACACTTTCTTTTCTGCATGATAAGCACTAGAACTACAATATTTGAAAACTGAAGTGGTTTTAAAGGTGAACAACAGTTTTTAGTCCTACTTAATGAATTTGAATGACCGGTAATAATGCTTGAAGCAAGATCTTTATCTTCCTCCTTTCATTTCCCTCTTGCTGCTGTAGTATTGCTTCTAAGGTAGGCAGCTATCACTGTCACTAAATGCATAAGCAGAAGAGTATGGCTTGCTACTGTTTGCAGAAAATGTTGAAAAACTAGAGGTGTTGAAGAGAAATAGGTATATCTACATCTCTTGTGCCAATAAGGGATGAAACTTTTGGATGAAGTGAGTTCAGGATAATTACTTGAATACCAAGGTAAATTACAAGTGCAGCTAGTACCTACAGGTCTGCTGAGGAGCTTCTGGCTCTCAAAAGATGTATGAAGCTTGCTGTTTCTTGTTATAGTGAAACTATGAGCAGTGATGTGAATTCCTTAGGCCTGGTGTCAGTGACTTGTAGGAAACATCTGGCTTTTGCGTATATGCTGTTGCCCACGGACAGTAATAACAAGTGTCCCAAGTGAAGCCCCATAGTAAGGCTAATATCTTGTCCTAGAAATAACTGGGAAGACCAGAGCTGCTCTGTGACTTGTTTCCTCACTTGACAGACTCTAGAAAAGCTTCTAAAGCTTCTCCTGTGTCACACAGTTCCCTGGTCACTTCTGGTTTTGTAGCTCAAAAGAGCACTTTAGGACTATCTTGGAAAATGTCTGTTTGAAGGATGCTACCTTCTGGAGAAAGATAATCAGGCTTTACTTTCTATTCATATTATGTTACTGTGTGCCTCTTTCTCCTTGCTGGCGTGAGATCTGGATGGTGTGACAAGCCAGGTCTTGCTGTTTCCCCCCTCCTTGATCCCAAAGTGATAGATCGTGAGCTTGACTGGGCTGGCTCTTGCATTTCCTACTGTGTGGTGCATTTAAGCAGTATTCTTTCATAGGAGATTAAATAGATTATGCCACTAAGCTCTGTTTACCTCCATCTGGACAATTAATCGTGACCTTTGTTTTTTCTATTTCAGAGAAAGATCTGTGTAGGCCCTCTGCTTTTTGAGTACAACTGACCATTACGGACTTCATCCATTTATGGCAGAGAACTGTTGGTGGCAGTAATGACAAATACTAGCACAGAGAAATGGTGGGTGCTTACAGAAGGCCCAGAATGTGACTGCAGCTGTCAGAAGCTGTCCTATGAACAGGCTTGGATTTCTGGAAGACTGGGGACCTGCACCCTTTCAGTGACTGCAGAGAACCAAAAGATGGGAGGAGAGGACAGGGTAGTCACTAATAACCTTCTCCCTAGTTTCATGCATGGAAACATGTCATATTCCCCCTTGAAAGGCATGCTAGTTGGAGATGGGGGGCAGGGAACCTTACAGTTCAGTGCTGTTGCAAAGGAAAGTAGTAAACAGTAAAATTGTGAAGCTATCATCAGATTCCAGTGCATAAATTGGAGTGCCACAGAGCACTGGGAATTCCCTGCTGCAGCTGGCTACTAGTTAGAACACCAAATAAGAATCTTGATTAAAAAGTGCTGAAAAGGCTTCTACATCTTTGTTGTTTTCTCTGGAGGAGTAGGCAGCATTGCAGCTTATGCCAAGGAGTGGCACAAGGAGTGTATTCTGCTCTGTGTTCACTGCAGCCCCACTGGAAGGGTTCCACAAAGCAGGTGTCTTTATGCATGCCCTACAAAAATTAGGCAGTCTGTGTTCTTTAAAGTGGGAAGAAATTACAAAAGCACATGTAATTAAAAAAAAAAAAGTAGAGGGCTTCATACACAGGAGATCTAGAACAGAAGAGTGAACCTTAGGATAGGTTTTCGATGACTGAATTTTGTTTCTTGGTTTGAGCTCAATCACCACTCTGCATTGCAAAGGTTTACACTGATAACTAGCAACTGGAGCACTTTAATGTTTTAGATTTCCTCACCATTGGAGTGATTCATTTAATGAAGAAACAAGTACCCAAAGGCAAGTCTTTAGAAAAGAGGACAGATTTTTTACTCTATGGCAAACAGCTTTTGGTTACAGATACTCTGTTTTGATTGAGTTTTTTACCCAAGTGGAAGCTCTAATTGTATATAGAGCTATACTGCTCATTTCTCCCTCTCCTTGCTCCTATTTAGACCTTTAATGTTAGCTGAATTCCTTGATGTGTGTGAAAGAAACTGATTTGACTTGTATTTTTTAAACAGTATGCAACTGTTTTGAAGAACAGGATTAATTCTTGGGTAGAGAAGTATTAAAACATTATGTTCCAATTGGAACAGCAGGTCCTGTTCTAAACAGAAAAATGCTGTAGGATCTGACTTGCTATGTGTAGTCTTAGAGTTGATGTTAACTGCCTGAGCTTCAGAGTTGGCTGAAAGAATATTTCCACTCATGTTAATGAGCTGTGCTGTTCATGAAAGATTTCTGTCCAGCAAGAAAATAGGTACAGAAAACCAAACTGCTCATGTATTTTTGCTGGTGGTGGCAGCAAGCTCTGTAACTGGTGGAACACCTACAATGATAACCTCTTGGACTAGTTTTACAGTTTCTAGCTCTACTCATGTGCTAAGGTAATCTTCACAGTGCAGAGCAGATGCTCTCTTGGCTTCTTTCATTTCCAGATGGCCTGAAGCAATTGGTAAGATGACTGTAAACTCATTTCAGTAGTATAGTAGCTCTGAAATATTAATACTGCTATTTAAATATCTTAGATGTTCTTATCCTGCTATCTCAAACTAATTGCGACATTACTATGTCAAAAAAACCCCAAACAAACAAAACCCCATTTGTCTCTTACTTGGCTGCTAAATCCCAGTTCTTCTGGGGCTGGCACATCTGACAGTGCAGTTAAGGGTTACGCAATAAGCTTTATGCTAATGTTAAAAGCTAAACATGGAAGCAATACAGGTGGAACTGAAGCTGATCCCTGAAGGCTGCTGTGTTGACTGCCATACTTAAGTGTCCTGTGTGACAGTGTGGTGGCTTCCTGTCAGAGTCCCCCAGTGGCTGCCACGAGGTCTCTGGTGCTGATGCACCAGTCAGGGACTTTGTGGCACAGCAGACCTTGAGCCAAGCTTGGTGTGCAGTGGGAGTAGTTTACTGCTTTGGTCTTCAAGTGAAATTCTGGCAGAGTAGCAGCTGTTGTAACTTGTGACTTGAACTATGAAGCCTACAAGCCTTAGTACTGTCATTGCATTGGTAGGACTCTAAGCTTCCTATGCTCATTTGTGAGAAGCTCTTCTGTTTGTGAAGTTCTTGCGCTAACAGTGAAAGCTGCCATTGCTGTGGGTGTATCAATTCCATGCTGGAGCTTTCTGGATAAGGTGGGCGGTCAGTGTGAGAGGTTTGCTTACACAGATAAACTACCAGGATGTGATGAAAGTGGTACGTAACTGTCTCCCTCTTCTGACTAGCTCACGTGAGCAGTTACATCTTGTGTTCAGCACCTTGTATATGAGCCATGTGAAGCTTTCTTTGTGTAATGACTTTACTGCTTGTAGGTTTGAAGAGGGAATATTCTGGCCTCAAAACCTTGAGGGAGAACGAAACTCTGCCCTTGGGTTTTTTTGTTTTGGTTTTTTTTTTTTTTTGGTGGAGGGAGAAGGCATTATAGCTTTAAGAGGATAACAACAGGAAAGCATAGCTAGTCACACCAGAGTGTAAAGTTTGCCTCCAGGACAGTGAAAACCACCCACCATACAAAAGAGTTCTTTGTATATGGCCTCACATAGGCTATCAGCAGCTCTTCAGCCTGAGAGCAACTTCCTCAGGATGAGGCCTTACCTTGAAACCAGGCTCATGCCTCCTGTCCTGGATGTTTTTTCTCCTTATTAAAGTAGCGTCCTGATGCAACTTAGGCTCCTGTGGGATGCTGCAGTAACAATATAGATAGTGTTGTTAGCAGTATTCATGGGCATTAGAGAAGAGTCATCTGCTTGTTTGATGAGGAAAACATTGCCTTGTAGAGTGGGCCTGCCCTCTGACAGATCCTATTTCTTAAAAAATTGAGGCAACAAATGTGGTTGTTATGCTCCCCTACAAGAATTGCTCTGAAGGAAACCTGTGCTATCCAAGTAAAAATGCTTCATGGTGGAAGTGCAGCCCCTGCAGTGTAGGGAGTGACGATGGAGCAGACTGGCTTTGGTTTATGAAGGGAGTCACTCTAGCCTGTGTGGCACCTTCAGGATAGTCTGAAGACTGGCCTGGACCTGACTGGATGATGCCAAGGTGACAGTAGCTGCCTGGAGTAACATCCTTGGTGGAAGGCTGTCCTGTCTCCCTCACTGGATATATTCAAGAACCATCTGAATGCAATCCAGTGCAATGTGCTCTGGGATGACTCTGCCTGAACAGGGTGGCTGGACCACTGTGGTCCCTTCCAACTTTACCCATTCTGTGATTCTGTCAGATGTTTCTGTTGTGCTTCTGTCCGCAGGGCAGTGGCCTGGAAGCCCCCGTAAGCCTCCATCTACCTGGACTGTCACACTCTTTGCTGGTGGTCTCCCAGCTGTAGCCTGCTCAGAAGGATATGCCTGCATGTTGGGTTTGTGCATTTTTGCCTCCCACTGGCTTGTGGCTGGGCCAGCTGCATTTGAGGGCCCACTGACAGGTGTTTTCATTTGGAGTGGCACGTAGCTATGCAGTGGGGAAGTGAGTGGTAGGTGTGAGATGAGAGCAATCATAGCTACTTTCCCCCAAGGCCTGTGCCTAGAGATAGGAAAATAACACTAGTTACTATAGTAACAGAGGCTGCATCATTAAAGGTTGGCTCAGGGTTTTGGCAAGTAGAGTCTGGCGGCAAAGCCCAGACAAGCAACCCACCAGTGCTGCTGGCAGACTCTTCATGCAGGTGGAGGAAGTCACAGAGAAGCTGGTGCATGTAGGCAGATAACTTGCTCTGCCATGGGCACCCAGACTCCCCTCCTGGGCTGAGGCTGCAGTTCTGAAGAAACAACTACTGCCTCTGGATGAAGCAGACAAACAAATGCGAGCAGGACATTGTACCTGAGTAACTGCCACAGAGTTGCTGCTCAGTGCTTGAGTATAGACCCAGAACATGTGCAGGGGTTCTGTAAACTGGGTCACTTGCCCCACATGCTGTGACTTGGAGTGGCTAAGGGGAAAGAAGCAGACTGTTTGCATGCAACATTCTTCCTGTACAAGGCATAGACTAGTGAGATTCTATTCTATGAATCTATTGAGATTGGCTCTGTAGGCTGCATAACTGCCCTTGTCAGTCAGAAGTTAAATTTGATTCACTGCTGTAAGAGCATTGGTCTAATAAAATTTTTTTCTCTTCTGAGTCTTGTGATGAAGCAAAAGAATGTAATTTCACCCTATTCAGAGTGGAAGAAGCCTGCTGTTTCTGTGCCACTGAGACGTTGATTACAGCTTGGGTTGAGTGGGGTGATAAAGGCCAGGGCTTTGTCATGGGAGAGCCTCTGATAGAAAGAGTTACAGTAAGTGAAAGGGAAGGTGTGTAGGGATAAGAAGATGGGGAAGTAGGACAGATGAAATAACTTGTTTTTCTGAGGTTTTTCTTGGCCACTGGTCCAGTTGATGATAGTTGGAATCATACCCAGAGGGAAATGCTGATCCTCAAATAGAGAGGAGAGGTTCCAAACACTTAGTGGGCAGATTCTGTTTCAGAATTTCTCTTGGCCACTAGTCCTCTGTTACCATTACTTGGGTCACAGACTAGAAGGAATGTGGAAAATCCCTGTTCTCTTCCCTATTCCATGACTAAGATTAATCACTTGAATTGCACTGGGAAGCTGTGGTCTGCCTTCTGATGAAGAAAGTCCACTAGCTTAGCTGCTATACATAGGTTTGTGATGCATGGAATAGTGCTTGTCCTATAATTTCATGGAGTTCCAGAATAGCTGATTGAGAACATTTTCTTTGGTTATATGGAGAACCCAAGATACAAGATCATATAATCCTTCAGTTGTAATTCTACAATCCTGACAATCCAATACAATCTTTTAATGTAAAGGTAACTTTCTTAGGTTCTACGTGGGTTGCAGAAGCAGCAGTGTGACCACCTGTGGTATGGAGGGGGAGTGAACCAAGAATCAAATAGATAAGGAAGCATCCTTAGGTGAAAACACCTGGTAGAGGTGGTGATACCCTTTAATGTCCAGATGTACACTATCTCTAGATCTTGCTTCTGTGTGTATGTACCATATACATGCTAGTCAGAAGCAGATAGGATGGTAATCTTTTGTTGCAGCATAGACTCCCTTAAGTAGCATAAAGATTAAAGAAAATACTCTAGCTAGTGCATCAAACCATTTCCCTTCCCATTTCTTTGAAGCAGATTTATATGCACTCTACGCTTGGGCTTAAACAAATACGTGGTGGAACTAGGTGCAAGTTAAGAACTAAAAAGCCAGAAGCTCTTGGGTGTAATTTCCAAGTGGAGGATATTAAATGAGTTGGAGTTTGTGGATACTAGCCAGATAAAGGGGTTTCTGTCTGAGCCAAGAAGCTACTTCTGATTTGAGTCTAGTTACCATACAGAATGATGGTAACTCTCGTTGGCTTCTGCCTGGAGTTTTGCATTTGGCTTGTTCCTTTGCTCTTAAAAGTGAGCAGACAAGTGTTGCAAAACTAGATAAGCTGTGTGTAAAATTAGCTTTTAAAAATGTGTATGCATCTGGAACACTAGAGGATTATAGGCTCCAAACTTGTAGGGAAATATGAGTTTTAATGTGTATGCTTCTCAGGCTTTGTGGAGGCAAGTTACTTCTAACATAGAAATCTTTAAGACTGGTATGTGTAAAATGAGCAGGGGTGTTCATGCAATGATTTTTTTGCTCCACTGGTTTTTTTGCTACACAGTTCTAGAGATTAACTTATTTCCCTTTCTGTGTCTTAACCTAAAAATATCTAAATCTAGAAGAATTTGATCCACCCTTAAATGAGAAACAATACCAATATCTACAGTCAAGGCTCTGGAGTTCTGTCAGGTAAAGGATTGGGTGTAAGTGCTGCCATATCTTCCTGCTGTTGTAGTAAACTGTAGCCAATTGGATTCTGAGTGCTGCTGCTGCTGCTGGTGTTATTTGCCCTCCATTAGCTGCAATGCATCTGAAATATTCCTGGAAATTAGGCTAGATGCAGAAATCTGTCTTATTAGAGCTTTAACATAGCTTCTGAAAGTGCTTGCCATGGGATAGGATTTCGTAAACATGCTGCATGTGTATAGAAGTCCAGGGCTTTACTTTTTGACAATAAGAAAGTGGTGCTTTTGGCTGCTGTACCTAAAGGCCTCAGGTTATTGTAGAGATGCTATCCTGCAGCTTTGTAGGTAAAAATCTGAAGTGGTGGCAAAGTGACATTGCTTATCTGGATAGGTAATGCCTAATGGTGGAGTAAGGTATTTCAGTGGTGGCTGTGCTGCCTAACATGTCTCATGCTTTCTATAAAGGGGGTGAACATTGAAGAATTTCCCAATGATTATTTTATCAGGGTTGCTACACTAGCATTGCTCTGACTTTGTCAGTGTCTATGGGCTATCTTTCCTACAGATAGTATTTTTATGAGCAGGAATTATACCCCTAGGTGTAGAATTGAAAGTCAAAGCTGTCTTCTGCTTTAGCTTGTTAGGTGCTCTGTAGAGCCAGGGATGTTCTGCTTCATAGAGGCAGGATATTCTCTCAGGCAGTAACTGGTGTTGCACTCTCTTTACTCTCCCAGTTTAAACTTGAACTGTAGAAGCTGCAATTTCTACAGACATTTACGAAATGGACATAAACATATTTTGCTGTTGATAGCATCTTAATGATTGTTAAACCTGTTGTCTAAAATATGGGGAAGTATGTCAGCCCAAATGTTTTGTTTTGGGTGTTCAGGAACTTCCAGGGAGCTGTGTGTTCTCTTCACAATTAACTCTGAATGTGCTTTATGCTCCCATGTGGTGGTGATGTTCTTTTTCCAAATTAAGGACTCTAACATTTAGGTAGTCTAGTTGTCTCTGAAGTAGTCTGGATGTTCCTGGTTGTAGCTGTTGAAGATATAAGTTTTCCAAGGCTGTCAGGTTTTGTCCTCTCCTCAGTTCCCCTGGAATAACAAATGTATTAATAGAAAAAAATTGTGTGCTGCTGTATTTGAGCTGTTACCTAAGCTACTACCCTTCTTAAAACTTGAAGAGTTGTTAAAATCTTAACTGTTGGAGCTCTCCTGAACATCCCATCTCACCTATCAGTTATGCATACCCTGAAAAATCAGGATTGCATTTAAGGTGGCGGATAGAGCTTTAAATAACTAGAGAGGTTAAACTTTTGTGATTTTCTTACTAAAATAGATGTCTCTTAAGGGTGAATAGGATGGGGAGTGGAAAGCAATCAGGATGGAACTACGACTTTCCTTGTCCTCGTCCTCAGTTGTCAGTGAGACTATATAAATTTCAGGATTTTTGTGAACAATACCTAAAGGAGTTCCAAACCAGCTGGATTGTGAACAGAAGTTGAGCTCTTCTTCACCTGAAGCGCTTTGGCAGCAGTATTGGAGCTGAAACTAGCTGTTACTCATCAGCATACTACAGTGTATGTTTTGCAGATTTCTAATCTGGATTTGAAAGCACCCATAGGACAAAGCACCTTAACTCATCTGCAGTGTTTTTAAAAATCTGTTGGTGTGTAAACAGGTATGATGTGTACCTGTTAGCTTTTATCCTAGGAGGATAAAGCTATCCTGGTTCGTGTGTATGTGTTTCTTGTATGAAAGTAATTAAAAAAAAAAAAAAATCCGTCCCAACTTCCAAATTGAGTTTTGCCTGTAGAATTAACTTGAGAAAAATGCAGTGTGTCTTCTAGAACACTAGGGTTTTTTGGTGCTGAAAGTGAAACTGAGTGGGAGGAAAAAAATTTACCACACTCGAGTAAATTTGAGCATTCCTAAAACGTGTCCCTCAGCAGTTCTGGATTTGGCCCAATTGTATGACAAGTACATTTTGAGCCCAAAATTTTGAGAATCTGATCTAGTTTGAATGGCTGGTGTCAGAAGCAAACAAAGTTTTAAAGTTTCCTGTTGGAACTCTTAAGGATTCACCTAAAAGTCTTCAAGTTTTGCTTCTCATTCTGCTGGCAAACAAACCCAAAAATGCTTCCACAATTGCTTCACATAATGCATGGTCTTTTTTCCCTGCCCCGTGCTTAAGTCCCAGAATCAGGAGGAGTTCAGTAGTAAAACCTCATGCAATTTGAAAAGAGAAATATTTGATTAAAAAAAAAAAATCTAGCAGCCATGCTCCTAAGTGAATGACAGTCCCAAATAGAACGTTTAACTTCAGCTCTCAGGAAGTTTTTCTCTGTAGCAAAGAATACTGATTTACAAAGGCATATCTCTTTTTTCTCCCTAATGTTTAAAAAAGGTAGGTATCTTGCCATAGTAACTGTTCTTCCTGTTAAAGTTCATACCTTCTCAGGTATCCCATGTAACTCTTAGCTCATTATTGCTTTTCTTAAGAAAATTTTCACATCTGACCTTAAGTGGGAAGCCTCTACTATAACTACTGCCAAGTTAACCTGCCCACTAATAGTCACCTACAGAATAGCTATAGATGAAAATCTTCTGACTAGCTTTTCCTTTTTGTCTAGACTCCTGTCAAAATCTACTTCATTCCCTCTAAGATATATACTCTCTGGGTGTGTCTCTGTTCAGGCTGGACAGCAGGAGTGGGAGAACAGTTCTGAACTTGGGAGTTTTTGCTGAACCCTGCCTGAAGCCTTCCTCCTGGTAAAGGTGTGTCCAATTTCAGGAATTCATGGTTTTCTTTAAAATCATTGGGGCAAGTAAATCAAGTTAAACTGTACATATATGTTCCACTTGACATGTTTTCCTTCAGTTTGTTCAGCATTGATAAACTCATTTGTAAAGATATAACCAGCCTTTCAGGGCAATGATTAAGTGCAGCATGTCACAGCAAAAACTAAAGATGATTTTCACTTCTCTTTCCTTGTCTTCACATTGCATGAAACTGTGGAGAATACAAGCACTTGTATTCAGGAAGTGCCAGAAGGCTGATGATACACATGATGAGGTCACCTCAGATTAAGAGGACAAAATAAGTTGTTATTTTTGGCTTGTCTCTGGTTAGTATTTATTAGAAAGCAAACCTAGGGATTACCCCAAACAGCCTAAGCCAAGCATGTCAATTCTTCAGTGTATGGTAGACTGATGTTTGCACATATCCATGCATTTCCTAAGGCAACCAATTAGGATCAAATGAGAAGAGATAATCTTGTTAAATCTCATGCCAGTGTTCAGATGGGTAGAACTGTACTTATCTAAAATTGCTTTAGTGGGACTTGCTAGTGGCTTTTGTTTCACTGGCAGATGCTAATGTGAAAATACAAGACTCTCTTGGCATCTGTTTTATTGTGAGGTGATTGACACCAGTGCTAGGCATCGTTTACACAAAACGTCTGAATGTAGTCACATCTGGATTCAACAAGATACTAGCTGAAGACAGCATTTATAAATGCTGACACTGATGGAGCTTGTTTAGTCGATGCCCTATACTAAATCTCAGTCAGGATTTGATGGATTTGAATAGAGGAAACCTCTTAAAATAGGCAAGGGACAGAGTCTGAGGAAGCATTTCTTACCCAAAGAGCAGGAGCACTTTCTTCTACTTTTCCCAGCTCTCACCTTATTTTTTTCTGATAAAGCAGCTGCTGCAGTATCAACTCTTTAACTGAAACTCCTATCGAGCTGCTGTCCTGGTTTCTTATTCTTCTTGAGCACTTGGTTTAGAGGTTCAGATCCCAGAAGTGAAGGAAAAGCACCAGGAAGTTTCCCCTTACTTAAGGGAGAGACATGCCTCTATCTTAGCTATTTTTTGGGGAGGAAGCTGAAGGTACCCAGTGTCATCTTGTTCTCATTTGGGGATTATTTGAATGTAGAGCTGGCTTTTGGGAAATCTTTCTAGGTATATCATAGGGCAACATCTATGTTCTATCTAGTGCTGTATGCAGTCTGCTCTGCTTGAACAGTTTTAGTTGGACCTACTGCTTTCAGACAGTGAGCTTGATGTTGTAGGAGGCTTCCCTTCAAGTATGATTCCTGTTTGGGGAAAGTTTTTGTGGAAATAGAATAAGATTATGAAGTCATCCGACTTTAAAGCTTAGATGGCACTGATTCAACAAATGCTACAAGGTACTAAAGAGGCAAATGTGAAGGGCTGAATGCATATCTTGCAAGTGTCTGTCTCAGTTGAAGCTTGGAATCCACTTTGGTAATTGCAGTATAAGCTCTTAGGCTAGAGAAGGTCAACAGTTCTGGAAAGACAGGATAGCTCAGAATCTCTGAGTTGGAGTCAGACAATGACAAAATTAAACAGAACTGTAATTAATCACTTACATTCACTTAATTCCCCATTCCTTCCCTTGCTTGATTTTTTTTTTTTTTTTATTTACTGGTTTATTCAGTTATGCCAGGGAAAGCTTCCTTTCTGGATTTCAGACCATGCCTGTATTTCTTAAGTCTCACTTATGCTACAGTTCCCCTACTGACAAGCAAGCTGGCACTAAGTTATCCACAGGACCAAACAGCATAGGCAGTTCTTGACTGAAATGTGAGGATTGTCCTGAATCTGCAAACTGGAAATGTCTGCTTTTCTCCTTGATTGTGTGGTCGGTTGACTTTGCCCAGCTGCCAGATTCCTCCTCACTTCTTCCCATGCTCCAACATGGGTTTTTCTTATGGACTGCGATCTTCCAGAAAAAATCTTCTCCATCGTGGCCACTCCATGGGCTGCAGCTTCCTTCAGAAAATGCTTAACTGCTCTGCTGTGGCATCCTTTCCAAGGGCTGCAGGGGAATACCTGCTTCTCCATGTTGGTTTTTTTTTTGTGGGCT
Source organism: Atrichornis clamosus (assembly GCA_013400975.1). Classification (NCBI taxonomy): domain Eukaryota; kingdom Metazoa; phylum Chordata; class Aves; order Passeriformes; family Menuridae; genus Atrichornis; species Atrichornis clamosus. Next base: position 21,005 of record WBMZ01008461.1, on the reverse strand, counting down.
ACAGAGAAATCGCTACGTTGGTACCTAGAGCACCCCCTTCATTGATCTTGGTTGTACTGTGGCTTCTCATTTCCCACCCTGCTTCCCATGCCATGTGGCATTTTGCCTTTTGTTTCCAGAGGTGCTGTCAGCCTGACTGATGGACTTGTCTTTGGGCTCAGGGGATGTGCTATGGGATCAGCTGTGTCCAGCACAGGGCAGCCCCTCACTTCTCACACAGGCCACCTCTGCAGCTGCTTCTAAAACTTTACCTTGTAAACCCAACACAGGTAGTCAGACCAGGTTCTACACTGTTAGTCAGCACTGCTTCTTCTGCAATGCTGCCTTGGGTTGCAGAACTCCCAGCAGAGTCAGCACTGGTTTTGCTGTGCTTCTGGATGTACCACTGACATGGAGTTCACATGTCAGTCAAACTGGTTGTGCCTTGAAGTCACCTGCTTTTGTCAAGGCAGTGTGGATGTCTTAGAGAGGCTGCGTATGGGTTTGCTGTGAAAGGTGCCAGTAAGCCTCAGCAATATCAGAGAAGATGTAGTCTAACCTAAGTTCTACTCTGTGCTTTTAAGTCTTATTAAGATGCAGCCTCAAAATGACTGAGTACTTTCATTTTCTGTTTCCACATGAATGTAGATTTCCGATTGATTGTGTTACTCTGTTTTTTCCATAAGAGTGCCTCTACTTCCAGGCCACTGCAGTTCTGTACAGTTTGCAAACAGCTGCTTTGCAGGCATGTGTCTGACTTACGGGGGTGACTTCCATAGTAAGGAAGGGGAAAGCCTGATCTCCTTCAAGTTCTTTGGGATTCTAGCTTCTACACGCTACTGGTGTTTCAGATCATGGTATATAGATGCAGGTTCTCTGGCAGTGAGTTGAGTGCTAAATCCCGCATGAATTCAAGAACCTACATGCTATTCATTTCTGTAAGTTCTGACTCTGTGAAGAACCTCTGAAAATTTTGATATGGCAGGGCTGTCACACCCAAACCTGGGGACTGGCTTTTCATCTTCCCCATTAGGAAGGGGAAGAGAGCACACAGTTAATGTTAAGTGCTATTACTGGTCCTAGTACTGAATAATTATGAAAAGGGACTGCCAAATATTGTATCTCCTGACAAGCTGTGACCTGGGAAACTTATAGGAGCTAGTAATTTTGGTCACCAACAGTCTCCAAACAGGATAGAAATCAACGTTTTTAAGTTTCTGAAATCTGACAGCTTCTTACAGTTTAATCTGAGGGTTTAGGCCTTTACCAAATTTTTTCTCAATTTGCTTCTTCCCCATGAAGACTAAGCCAATGTAGTAATTCGCAAGCACTTATTGACCTTACACTTTCAAGCACAAATAAAACTGTATTACTTGCATCGCTTGCTTCCTTTTGGCAGGATGTTGTGGAAAATATAAGCTTTAAGTAAAATGCAGTACTTTTTTTTTTAAAAAAAAGTTTATCCTAACTGTAGAAGTACCACTGTTGAGTTAAGGTTGTTGGCAATTAAGTGCAACAGACAACAAGCTTAGTTGCCTACTGGTGAGCTGTAACGGCCTCCTGTTTCCAGTCTGGTTTTTTGCTCATAAGCAATCATTTATGCTGCATTCATTCTGTGGCCTGTGTTTCCAGGCTCATGTCTGAGCATGTTTTCTGATCCCTGAACATGTTGTTTTGACCTGCTGTGAGCTACAGCCAAACCACTGCTGTGGCTGGGCTGACAAATTTTGTCTGCCAGTTGTATGGCTGAAGCTGGATTTAGTCACTTGCCTGGTGGTCAAGTCTGGACGAAGTGACTGAAGGCAGTCTAAACAGCTTTAGCCTCCTGGTTGAAGTGCTGACACATTGTGGAAGTGGGGCAGCTTTTAGAGTATAGGAGCTCTCATTATGATACTGCAGTTCGTGATAGCGAGCCTGGGCTGGCTGTAGGGATGGACCATGCTGAAAATGGGCTCTTTGTTTCTGGCTTAGCACTTCTAGTTATCAGGCAATTTAAAACACTTGGAAGTGATTCAGGTGTTCCTTTCATGCCACATACTAGTGAATTAAGTAAGGTTAACTTTTGAAATAGCTTCTAAAAGCACAGTAATTGAAAAATCCACGGCTGCTTGCAGCAGTTATCTTTCAGAGACTGGACACTCAGTGGCAGTAGGTGCATTTCTCCTGTTTCAGAAGCCCAGCTTCTTCACTGTTTTCAAAGAGTAGTTTATTAACTCATCCCGCCATCCAGTATGCTTGTACATCACTGGATGAGAGATGTTCTTTGCTAGTACCTGGTATTTAGCTCTAAACAAGAGGCAGTGGCATGACATGAACGCTGGGAAGGCACAGACTGTGCTGTAAGTCTTAGAGTTGTACTTAAGAGCACCAGACAAAGTCAGGAAGTGCTAGTTATGAACTTTAATGCTGTCCTAGTATATGACCCCTGTGAAAAAAGGAGTTACAGCTCTGAGTCTTTGCTGCAAGTTAAAGATAAAACACTACTTTCCTTTCTTGAACTCTTAGTGATACTAATTTAGTTATGCTTCTTTCTTACCCTCTGTTCAGAGTAACAAGAATGTCTTTTTTTTTTTTACTGTTCATAATGCAAAGTTCTTCATGCTGTCTCCTTAGGAAAAGCAGAACTTGTGTGTTCTCACCATGAGTTGATAGCTCAGAGTAGGAACAAATGTTAATGTTTACTAAAATCACAGTAGACCCCTAGTCCCCTCATATTTATCTTAAAAGTTGCAGTGTTCTGGTATGATGTTTCAGCCAAGTGTTACATGCATGAGAAGTAACTTCCAAGGAAATGTAAGACAATCTATTTCTTCAGTCTTTTAGAGTAGGCTAAGGCTCTATATAGAACTTGTTGAATAGAGAGGATTTATTCCCACCTCCCCTTGAATAGGGTCTGTCTTAAAGCAATAGTAGATTATATCTTTGCTAATGTGAAATGAGGGAGGATGGGGCTCCGCAGAACATGGTAGAGTTATCCACAGTGCACTAGGAAATGAATTTTCAAGAGGTCTTGGTGGATGGCTTTGGTCCTATATATACCATGAAAAGTCGTAGTCTGAATAGGTAAAGGAAGCTAAGCCCTCAGAACTAGGTCTAGCCTAGCTAGGGCATGCTATTAATTTAGGCTCTTAACATCTACATTCTCTCTGCTCTTAAGTCCTATGGCCAACCTGTGCAAGGCTCTTGACAGCTGCTTTTTATTCTCCATTGTCAAATAATTAAGTACTTGCTTGAAATAGAACAGTGAGATGATTCTGGTGAGTGCAGGGCTTCTCTGTTCATCTGTTGCTTGTTAAATCTGAATACAGGATTGTCAGTTACTTTCAGTTCTTGTTTAAGTTTGCAGCATGGGAGAGTGGAAATCTGTCTTGGATGTCTGTAAACACAGTATGTTAAAACACTGTCTGCAAGTGTGAACAAGGCACTTGATGGGAATGAGGGAGGTAGATCTGGAATTTGTAGCAATGTTGAATTTAGCTCAGAAAGGAAGAAAAGATTATTGCAGATGAGGCAGAGAATGTTCAGAAATCCTTTCTGCTGTCTAAATTATCAAAGAAGTTGAAATGAGATGGCAAAAACTTGACCAATGTACACAGTGATGTGTCAGGGTGGGAATACATGGGTTGATGTGGTTTGTGGCTTGATTAGGTGAATTGGCTAATGTAAGCTAAAGGCTGAAATCTTGCATGGGGGCAGTTATGATTACCATGGGATGTTTTTCATGTGGTTCTAGGCATGAGCATCCAAGTGATGTGATCCCTCTGTAGAGAGAACTTGGAGTAGAGAGAGCTTGTATGGATGAGTTCCCTCTAAAGCAGAGGGCCGGGTGTGTTCCTCTCGCGGAATCCTGCCCTCTCGTGGCTTTGGTTGTATGGGGAAGGGCTGCCTTGTCACCAGGAGCACCAGCCTCGGCGTGCTGCTGGTCGGGAGGAGGAAGCTGGAGTGGTGTGTGCTGGGCACACAGCTGTGCTCCAGCCGTGTGAGCAGGAACAATGGACATCATCCAGGAGAGACTTCCCAAGTTGAATTATTTAAATATTATGGAATACCAAGCATTCCAGATGTGAGATCTGGGGATACTTATGCCTTTTTGGTCTGAGAATAAACCTTTCCTGAGAGGAGCCCACTGCGGAAGAGTGGCTGCATTCCCTTCTGTAAGAGCCTGGGGTTTTGAGCAAGGAATCAGATACTTTGATGATAAAACAGAAAGCTAGCCATGACAGAATTCCAGAATCACACAGTGCAGAACTGCATCAGCAGTGTGGTAAAACCTGTTTTACTTCAAATTGTGTAGATAAAATGCACACCACTTTATTTACAGTACAAGAACCATGGAAGACTGTACAGGCTTGAGAACTTGGAGCAGCTGGAGGTCTGTATGTGCAGGTTAGCTACAGGTATGCTCTCCTAACACTTGGATTAATCTCCCAAAGGAACAGCCTAGCTTTGAGTACTGTTGTCTGTGTGCTCTCTAACACTGTTTCTTGTTCTTTTGAGGAATAAAACATAGGAAGTTTGGTGTTTGTTTGGCTGTAGAAGGTTAAAAGGTGTTTGGTTGCATAATTGGCTGTCTGTATTTGCTTACTACTAAGAAGGAAAATGGTATGTGCCTTGACTTTCTAAGATCAAAACTGTTTGCGAGACTCTACCTTAAAATCTAATCTTTAAATTTACTGTGCCTTCTAATAATGATGTATTAGTTCAACTTTCATTCATTCAGCATGTTGTTAGTGAAAGTTAATTAGATGCTTTAATTCCACTTGAATAGTCTGCCTATCAATAATATAATTATTTGACCATTTGTGCCATTTAGAGGTGCATGCGTTGGTGTGCAACATACTAATAAGGTATCTCAGAGATGGCTTTCTTGCATGCTTAGTAATAAAATGCTTTGAACTGGAATTGAGCAATTACCCCTGGAAGCAACTAAAAAAGGCAGTGGACATTGTAGCTAGATGATAGTACTGAATTAAGAAAGATTGGGTTATTCATCTGGTTTTTCAAGACAGTCTCAAGTCTTATATGAGTGTGCTTGTGGACTGGAGAATCTTGGTTCTTGTACTTTTCTCAGGTTGTTTTAAGTTGGACAACTCTTAAATAGCTTCAACATGGTAAAAATGAGCCTAAAATGCAGTAAGACTTGTATTTTCTCTTTAGGTTGTGTTCTTTGAAGTGGTGCTCCCCTAGTGTGTTAAGGCTTTGTACCAAGAATGGAAGGATTTAAATTCACTAGGTTTAGGATCTTTACTGTTTAACAAAGTAAATCACGGGCTTGGTAAGAACTGTAAGGGTACCTTGTCATATACTAATACAGTGGATGTATAATTGCCAAAATACTTGTGATGCTTATTTCTTCTATTCAGTGATTTGTTTGCTTCAGTAGTAAGGGAATAAAGGTGCTGAATAAAGTCAGTGTGGTGTCTCTTCTTATGAAGCCTACTGCAGCTTTGTATTTTCTGGTTATTAAGTATCTAAACTTACCTTGCCATGTAGTACTTCTGCACAGACAGGGCTGGATGACTGAGGAGTTGAGCAGATGCTGACCACTGCTTTATTCTATACAATGTGGGCTTGTCCTAATAAGCAATAGGTGAAGATAGAAACTAGTCAGGCTTCTACTCAAGTCTAGAAACTGAATCATTATTTAGCAGGTGAGAAAATCCTTTAAGGCTCTCAACCACTCTTTCAGCAGATTTTGCTCCAATAATTATGTGTTGAATTGGACTCTTCAGCTTCTGGTTTTATTATGGATGCTACACTTGATTGCAGTTGTGCTGCTGCTTTTATCCAGTCAGTCCTGTTTGATACTGAATTTGGTGGATGTTCCTGTACTGGATGGAGGGGAGCAATACTGAGATGGCAAAACAGTTCCTAAGGCAGGCATGCAACTCCTGGAGCCTCTTTGAGCAGTTGGCTTGGGTGCATCTGCCAGAGTCTATAACTGCTGCTCTCCCACAAAGGTACAGCTTGAGATGTGGTATTTTTAACTCTGGGCTTGTCAGCAGCTGAGTGGATTTGCCTGTGTAAGGGAATGATGTCAACAGTAGTCCTACTTGATCTTCTCTTCCTATCATGAGTACACTAAGCTGAATCGTCAGCAGCGTATATATTCTGCCACAAATTTGCAGAGTGAGAACAATCCCAAGGAATTGCCATGGAAGTTTTCAGGAAGAATTTATGCAAGCTGTGAGCCATCTTGAGAATTAAATGCCACATCAGACTGGGTACTTTTTCTATTCTTGTCTGCTCCTTTTAAATTGAGAATTTGAAGGAAGTCTCTGCCTTTTTGCATGTGCTTCCCCATTGTTTGTTTTGGGGTGCCTTACCCTATTTCTGTTACTAGTTAGATGGATGAGGTTTTGGTTTGGGTTTTTTTTGTTGGTTTTGTTGTTGTTATTGGTTGTGGTGGTGGTGGTTTTTTTGTGTTTTTGGTTTTTTTTACAGAGGAGTTGTCATGTGTTTCTAGACTTAAAGCTGAGAGGAGGTACCATCACTGGAAGCAAAAACAAACTCATCCCTCACTGCCTCTCTCAATGTTTTCTATCCCACAGGCTAGTTAGGTGATAGGAAGGGACATGCCTGGACCATCTGTGCTGAGCTAACCTCAGAGGATACTCCTTTGAGATCCTAAATGGTGCTTGTCTCTGCTGTAGTTGTGTTGGTGCCCAGTTTACACTTAGTTTGCCCCAAAGGTGGGAAAGAGAAGGGAAGAAAGTCAAGTATCTCCAACTTGCCACAGGATGTGATTAGGTAACTTAAGAGGATTTTCAAGTCTTTCAAACAATAAGTAAACATGTCAGATGTGATGGAAAGCTCCAGAGTCTTATAAGGATACTCTGTCTCTTTGTCAAAATTGGAGCATCAGGATAGTGTTGAATTTCTACTGTTTAGAGCAGTCTCTTTGATGGGGAAGGTACCAACTGTTGTTGGAGTGGAAGCAGGCTGTTGCAGCCCAATAAAGGAATAACTTGCCCCTCTGCTACTGAGGGTTAGTATCTCATGGTTTTGGGTAAGCTACTGATGAAGTTATAAGTTAGTTTTATAAGAGAAGCACATGTTATTCTTAAGTGTAATTTGAGACTTGCATCCAGGAAGTTTAATTCTTGGATATAGATTAGTATATATGTAATCTCTTAAAAAACCCAAACAAGTCAAGTAACTGCACAATAAGCATGCCACATAGTCACTCAACTGGACTGACTCTAGCTTTGGTACCACCTTTTGCGTGTTTCTGCCTAACCTTTCCTTGACAGATTAAAAAACCAAGGACACTACATAGTGGTAATCTGCCTTGTCCCTGGTGCAATACTCACAGTAGTATAAGAGAACAGTGATAGGTTTTTGTTTAACTCTTCCCTATTGAAAGATGTTTGCTGTACTGGTTAAATTACAGCAATAGCACTGCTTTATTCCCAGCTGTCCAATGTTATCCACTCATTTCCTATGTTAGACACTCAGGCTGCATCAGCAAGGGCCTCCCTGTAGTTCAAACACTGCATGTAAGTGAAGCCACAGCTGTAATTGCTCAGAGGTAAAAGAGCTCTGAGCTCTGAGGAGTTAACTACATACTACACCTGACCACAGTGCTGCATTATCCTACTCTTTCTGTGGATGTGCTTTTGGTGAGTAACTATGAACATGACTGGAGGCTGGCGCAGAACAGCTTTCCAGGCATTAGATGCCAGAAGAATGGTGGTAGATTGTACTCTCTTTTATCTTTTCTACTGGCTTGTTTGTGAACTCAAGTGAGTTGCCATCTCTAAAGCTTTTCACCTAGAGTAGGATAATGCCTGCCTTACAGGTATGTGTCAGAGCCCTTTTCCTAGTAAATATGCTGTAGTCCCCAGATAAAAGAAGTCTTAGAAGTGCAAAACCTCTGAAGTTTCACAGCATGCTTATAATATGTCCCCATTAAACAGCTGTTTGGCAATGTCTATTGCAATTTCCAGTTAATGAGGAATGTTTTAAACTGATTTTTAAAATAAGTCTTCTTTATTTCTTAAGAGGCAGCCAAGTATGTATCCTGTTGCATTTGATGAGTTCCTAGTAATTCCTGTTCGTAAGTGGAACCTCAAATTATTCTTGTTCAAGTGCTGCACAGCACCTACGAGAAGTCCAGCCTGAAAGCTCAAACAAGAGCAAAGAATGTCTGGGCTGTTTCTGTGTCGGTATCAGCTTGGGAACTGCAGAGGAGAAACTCTTCCAATCTCATTCCTGCAGTCTAGTAAAACTTGGAATAAGATACACTAGGGGGTCTGGATTGTCCTCACTTCAAATTTAAGAGCAGGAATGTTTTCAGTAGGAAAAACTGCTCCTCCACATAATCACAGAAGCATCTCATGCTTTCTAATAAATCTGAATTTGATAAAGGTGCTGATGTCAGTAAGCATGGCCCTTTGTAATTCAGAGAGAGAATAAAAATTTTTGCCCGGGCAGGCTGGAAACATATGTTGGGGGGTGAAGGCCAGTGTCTGTGAGAGAACTGGGGGATTAGTATCTAGTGAAGCCACTGGCTATTAGGAAATGGAGACAGACTTGAGAGTGAGAAGAATGGGGAGGGGAGCATGTCTGGTGCATAAGACTTTAATTGCCTATAGGCAGTTCCACCCTGGTGCCTTGAGACTGGTTTGCAGCCTCTCAAATAGCAATGCCTTGGGATGGAAGCGTAGATGTGTCCCTCCTCTTTTCTTTTGGAGGATGTTACGGAAGAACATCATTTCCATTGCATCAGTGTGCAGCAATGCATGTTCACTCAAACGTGCAGGTTACTCAAGGGACAGGCTAATATTGTAGAATTTGCCCTTCCCCTCAACACTGCTTCTTCACCCCAGAGCCCCAGTGCAAGGAATAGCCTTGCTGAGTGGCAGGAGATGACTTGACCATCTTGGGGACTGGATGCAGCTTGTAGAAGAGTAGTACCAGCTGAAGAGTCCTGACAAGATGTAATGCCAGAGATGCCAGTAGTCTCTCCCTGTTTTCTGTTACCCTCAGTTATTTTGGGCTACCTATTTATAGATATTAAGTGTCTGAAACAGAATTCATGGTAACTGATGTATTGATTTGCTGTAGAAGGACATGCTTGTTTTGTAAGAATTCCTACGGAGGGGAAGAAGTTAAGAGCTAGAGGAGTGATAGTATCTGTGAGATGCCTTGGCACTAGATGTGCTGTCCTCACTGCTTCTAAAACATCTCACAAGGAAAAAGGCTTATTTTTGGCCTTGTTTCGTCTTTATTGAAAAGTGCAAGGAGCTAAATCTTAAAAGATTGTGGACAAGGGCCTTGGACTGAAGCTCAAGTAGATAGAGATCACTGCTGATAAACCATATTTGGATTGGCTAGAAGTGAGTTGTTAAAACAACCTTTGTGGCGGATGTTGTTTGGAAAACCACATTCAGTCTTTGTAAAGAGCTTCACAGTTGAATACTGTGACTTTTTTACTGGGCTTTTGTTTGACCCTTTCCTTTGCCATTCTGCCTGCTGTCCTTTACAGCTCTGTCAGTATCTTTCCTGATGTTCAGTTTGTTTTTGCTGCAAGTTTTCTTTGCAGGTATCATACTTTTTCCTTAAATGCTGGGTTGAAACTCCTTGCTGATGTAGGCTAGGCTACCAAGCTGGTGCCACTTGTTATAGCCACGTAAAACAGGTCTTAAGACAGTAAAAAGTTACAGGATTTCTCTGGTCTTTCTGATTTATTAACAGTCTAATTTCATTAAGGCTCAATAACTTACCTTTCTCAGGCAACATTTCTTCACTCTCGACAAGGAGAACTTCAGCTTAGTAAGCTGAAGAGGTCAGTGAATTTGAGAATACCAATTCCTTGTGGTTAGGACACAGATATTCTTCCAGCACTTGAACCCGGTGCAGACATTTTAGCATGTGTGAGGAATTCTAGAGTTAGTGAACAGTTTTGCTAATGATGACCATTAGAGTAATTCCTCTTACAAACAAGCTGTTGAAAACACCTCGAGCTGATTCCCTTGTTAAAAAGGCACACAGCAACAAGAAATTTAAGGAATTGTGTCTCATGCAACTACCTACTGTCTTCTGACTACTGGTTTAATATCTGACTATACAAAAATGAAAGTAACTTCTGCATTTGGGTAAATATCCTTTGCATCACAGGGACATTGCATAAGGGCAATACAAATATGTAGCTGCGTAATCAGAACATGAGTGAAGAACTGTATTGTAGAAGCTTATCAACTGCTTATTAAGTGACTCAAAACAGACCTTTAGTGATGTTTCTGCAGTGCAAGTGTGTTATGTATTTGTGGGGGATGGTTTGCTTGAGGCTCTTGCATCCTGTATTCCAGCTAGTGAAACTAGACTGTGTGAATGCAAAAAGCAGTGTGTTTGGGCTTGTGGTGCTGCTGCTTTTGGAGGGCTGGTGCTGATCAAAAGGGTGGAGGAATATCTGATTTTTGGCACTCATGGGGAGAAGGATGACTGGTGTAAGCCTGAAGGGGCAAGCTCTGTCAGAAAATACTGTTATGCTGGGGAAGTTATTTTAAGTAGAAAATGGAGTGAGATGCCCAGGGACAAGGTGACAAGTCTGTCAACAAGCTAGCTAGAGTGAACCTGCCAGGCAGGTCCCTAGTTATGCATTGCCTGCATGAATCCATTGTGGCACAGGTTCATTTGGGTAGCTGTTGCTATGGATGTTGACTCCCTCTTTTGGGGAGTCCTGGCTAAGAGAAAGTGATGAGCAGTTCCAATATCTAGTTATGAATCTATCACGTAGCACCACCATGAGGGGTAGTGCTACTCCAAACCAGTAACAATCTTTTTCTGCCTGGATTATTTAGTAATAGTGGAAAGAATTTTGTCTGAAAGTAATGATTGTCATAGGCTGCCTCTGCTGCTAAAGATGACTTACGTTTCAGGAGAAAAAAGATGAGGAAAAAAGTAGGATTGACTAGCAAGAGTGACTTGATGGGATTGTTTTTCCTATGTACTTTGTACCTAATAAATTTGACCAATAATTTGGGTTAATTGCTTCCCATTTAACACTATAGTCTAGGTTGTAAAATTTTGCAAAGGCTAGGTGATTTATGCATCCTCCTATGAGAGCAATCTCCTGGTTTTGAGCTAAAAAGGAGTCTTTTGGTATTATTCCTTGCAGGGTGCTGTTTTGGAGAAAGTACACTATTTCAGCCTCTGAGTTGACATAAATGCTGGACAAGAGCTCTTTTCTGTATAGAAATATTAAAATCAGAGCTGCTGTCATTTCACAGAATCTTCAGGTCCTTGAACTTTCCTTGGAAAGCAACAGTAATCATTTTCTAACAAAAATCTAATCTCTAAATTCACATTATCCTGAGTTTCTTTGAGGATGCTCTTTTCATTCCTAGGTTTGATCTCTTCCCAGTTCAAGCTAAGCCTGTTTTTATTAGTACTTAGTCACCTGAAGCATTACACATCTTCAGAGTGTGCCAGTTCAGAGAACTGACTTGAAGAAAAGTGTTTGGGGCAAGTGTTGTTATCACAAGACAACCTGGGTTTTGGAGAGACCAGGCACTCTAGCTTTGCTTTCAGCTCTTTAGCAGTTCATTCAGTAACAGGCTTTTAAGGGTTCATACTGACATTCTGGCACTTCTGAAAAAGCTTCTTTCCACTTCTGAAAAAGCTCAAGGATATATGCAGGTCCTGCTTCAAGGCTCTCTCATACAAGTTATCACATAAAGTAGTCCGTTTGTTGATTGCAAATCCAGGGTTTATCTAATTTAGACGACTTTAAGTTATTTCATTTTAAGAACAGTGCTCAGATGAAGATATCTCTGATGCAGTCCTCACACTCTCTCTTAGAATCTACTTCTGGACGTGGAGAGCATTCTGAGCATGGAGAATGGTGAAATAAACAAGGGATAGAAATCTGCATTGGAGCCAAAAGCTGCTGTCAACCTCTTTGCATGCATTTCAGACGTTGCTCCCTTAAACCTTGCTCACAGGTGTTCAAAATCTGGCTCTGGTTTTACCTCCTGAAGTGTTCCCTCCCTTTTACCTGGGGGTTAATGATGACTAAATTTCCTTGCAAACATTTTTCTAAGAAGTTTGTGTTGGGCTCTGCTTACTAATGAGGAAATTCCAGTGAGGGGGAGAGAGGGAAGAAGGAAGCTCCTTGGCAGAACCTTCGCAGATAGACTTGGGAATTGCAGTGAGTCCTAGTCCTGTGTGAGCCCTAACATATTTGTGCTCTTGGCAGGCTCTAGTGACACAGGGTAATGGTAGCTGAATCCAGAGAGTGGGGTCTGCAGGACAGCTTAATATTGTTTTCAGAGGGTTTGCATTTTCTTAAGGATAATTAGAATTTGCAATTTTTTCATGCTCTTTTCCATTCTGCTTTTATTTTTAGGTAATGCTAGTGCTTTCTTGACACTGTCTTGATATCCAGGTGTAACTGTAGTGGGGTGCTTCTAAAAAATCTTCACAAGACACTAAGCTACTGATTCACTGCCCTGTGGCCAACTATGTGTTAACCAGGGGGTTGCTAGTAATAGGAAACTAAGCTGCACTTACCTTGCTCTGTCACTGAAAACTAATAGATATAAAATCTCAGATTTCAAGATTTAAATTTGTCATCTGATTTGATTGATCAAAAACACACCAACACTGAAGTGACTTATTTCTCTGTAGTGTGGAGTCAGAAGCCTTAGGAAAACAAAGGAATATGGTTGTACTTGAGCTGTAACCAGTAACAGAGGATTGGGGACTGAAATAGTATGCAGTGATAGAGCTGAATTACTGAATGTAATTAGGGTTTTGAGAGTCTGGTGAATAACTTCTTCCTTCTACTTGAATTCTAAATGAGAAGCTGGCTGGTGAAATTGTTTGGGTTTGTAAGTGTAATGGGGAAGAGGGAAAGCTGCAGAAGTTCAGAATGGATGTGGAGGAGCTGGAACAGTGACGACAGATGGAAATAAACCAGCAGCCTGGTGTGTGAATAAACCTGGGGAGAAGATGCCTGGTGCAGGAGCTGGTAGCAATATTTGGATAGGTAAGGTGTTAATGTTAATTGCTAGGGGAAAAATGTCTTTCCAGAGTCAGGTACAGAGTGGTCTTTCTGTGTGCAAGAGCTGGCAAACTTCAGCTGGGAAGAACAGAGATGACTCTTCTTGACTTTAATAGTTTTCTCAAAGGTTTCAGTGTTTTCTAATTAGGCACTGAAAGAGAGCAGGTGAAATGTGTAAGACCTGTCTGAATCTTAAAAGGATTGAAATTAAAAAGGAGCAAAGGCAAAGAGTGAGCAGGTAAGAGGGAGAAAGTGGTAGCATCTAGTACAAGGAGACTTGACTGGAGAAATGTGAGGAGCAAAGTCATGGCAAAATCGGATTGACAAGAATAAGCAACTTGATCAAGATATTATCAGTCTGGAATCTTTACTGGTGGCCACGTCTTTAAGGTCCATGAAACCTTATAGCTAAGCCAGACACACTGCCATTTCTCATGCATCTACAACACCAATTTTAATGAAACTGTTGCTCCAAGTTCTTAAACCCAGATATTTTTTCTTGGGTCACAGTTGACCTAAACTGACTTGGTATCTGCTTGGAGTCCTATCAAACAACATAAAATAATTTTTTTCTTAACTCTTCCCTTCCTATTTTTAAGGTTGGATTTCCTTAAATTTCTTAAACTTGATTACTTTTCCAGTTATCTCTTGCCTCCTGGTATAGACCAGAAAGCTTGTAAGAAGTGAGATGACATGTGATTCAGCATGTCAAGACTTTTTTCAAGTGAAACTAGGATTTAGCAATGTTTGCTAAGACAGCTGTTGCCAGGGATAACTCTTCAGCTTGTAGAGGTTCCCAAATACAGGGGAGGGGAGAAGAGAGGCCTTTTGCACCAGAACAGGCTCCTCCTCAGCCAGAAGCCCACTGAGAACTGATTTCCCTGGATGCTGCTATCACTAGTCTTGTTAATATTTATACAGTTTTGAGCTGCTTTTTGGGGTGTATGTGCCAATCACCACACTCTAGGCCTTCATTATTGCCATCTGTCTACCTATGTTTAAACAAACCTCAACTGGGGCATGCAGCACTTTATAGCTATAGTAACTAGAGCTCTCCTGAGATTTACATTTGAGCAGGGTGAGGGAGTGTAGTTTGTTGTTATTGTCTTGTTTGGATGAGGAAAAATAAATGCTGTAATGCCTGCATGGGTGGCTGCAGATGAATGGGGAGAAGTGATTACTAGTACTTCATGTCCCTTGTTCCCTGCCAATGCATTGGCTTGCCTGCTGTCCCCTCAAGCAGTAGATACCATGTGAGCAGTAAGCAGTCTATCCTTCAGTTGTGCTGTTCAGTGATAAAGCAAGTCCTGCTTCTTCTGCTTGTTTCTACTGGTGTCACTTCTTCCTGGGATCATCTTCTTATTACACAGTCCAGGCTGCTGTAAAGGTGGGCAGTATCCTCCAATGAGAAGAGGAACCTCAATTATTTGGGTCAAAAAAGCAAATTTCTTCAGATGAGATCAGACCCAGTAGCCTCTTAAGCTATAGAAAGCATGAAGAAAACTGCTTGTGCGGAAGCTCGCTGTACTCTTGTAGATGTGGTGATGGTACGAGTACTACGTAATCGTCATAGTCTGAAGCAGTCACAAAGCTGTGTGTGGAGGTTGGTATCACAGCCGACTTTATCTGTCAAGTAAAAATGTCAATTTGGTCTTTGTCCACTGTGAGAAGTCTGACCAGCGAGCCTGAGTATGTGTTTGTACTGAGGCCAGGTCTTAGACCAGACGGAAAGAGATCCAGAAAATCTGAGGAATCCAGATAAAGCCACAGATGTTTTCCCATAGCTTTCTTAATAACATGCCCTGAAAAGGAAGATGAGAGACTGCAGTAATCTTGCCAATTATCTGTGTCAAAGATTTATTGTGCAAAGGTCTTGTATTTGCTTATATTAAGACTGATACCCTCCTCTCTTCAGGGAGGCAGACAGCAAAAATAGACTGATATGTCTATTAGAAATTTTTTTAGCTTCTACTAGAGAAACATAGAAATTGCAGCGCAAAGTTGGCTGAACAGTTCCAGAGCCCCAGTGAGTGCAATTGGAGGGAAGTTAACGTGGTGAGCGCTTTGTGAATTTGGACTAGAGACAGCTACTTGTATGGAAGGCTGTCGGTCCTTAGCAGAACAACTCATGTATGAAGATACCAAAAGAGATGTCAAAGATAACCAAAGATATGCAAGGTAACTGCAAGGGGATTGGTGACAGTGAGAGTTAACTTCACTTGTGTTTAAAGTGAAATACTGTAGAACTGGAAATATTTGAAAACTTACTTTCCCTGTAAATAGGGAAAGCCTGTCTGCTTCTAGCAATAAGGAAGCATCATGAGTATTCTGCAGTTCCTCACCAAAAGTGTGAAAAATAGTTTAGTGTAGCTGGAATCACCCTTTCTGCAACTTGAAAGTAAACACACTAAAATAAACAGTTCTGTAGGACAAAATGTTGTGAAAAAGCTGTCAACGTGAGAGTGAACAGTGAACGGCCTGTATGAAGATCAGTCACTAACAGCTTTCTGCTTGGATGTGGGGGTTAAATGTGTGTATAACACAGTGGGGAAGAAGGAAAGTGCTTTGATGGGAAAGGAATTTTGTATCTTGCTGAGGAAACTCATACCAGCAATCTGGGGCAGCATCAAGATACCTGTGAATGTTTCTTCTTTTGAAGACACCCCTGTCCTTGCTTCCCATTTTACATAACAAAAACTCAGCAGCAGACCTCATAGCAGCAACCTGACAGCTTAGAGATGTTCCCCCTTGCTACAAGAAAGACATTGAAGGGCTGGAGCATGTCCAGAGAAGGGCAATGAAGCTGGGGAGAGGTCTTGAGCACAAGCCTGAGGAGCAGCTGAGGAAGTTGGGTTTCTTAAGGCTAGAGAAGAGGAGGCTTCCAAGACCTTCTCACACCCTACAACTACCTGACAGGAGGTTGTAGGTTCAGTCTCTTCTCCCAGGTAACAAGTGACAGGATAAAAGGAAATGGTCTCAAGTTGCACCCGGTGAGGTTTAAATTGGATATTAGGAAAAATTTCTTCACTGGAAGTGTTGCCAAGTATTGGCACAGACTGCCCAGGAAAGTGGTTGAATCACCATCCCTGGAGGCGTTTAAAAGATGTGTAGATGTGGTGTTTAGGGACACGGTTTAGTGGTGAACTTGGCTGGGTTAATGGTTGGACTTGATGTTAGATGTCTTTTCCAAACTAAATGATTATGTTCTATGATTCCTTGTAGATCTCAGCAGGAGGAGTTCTGCTGAGAACATCATACAAACCACATGTGTCATTTCAGTATGGAAAATATGCCTGACCTGTGTAAACAGATTTTTGTGCTAAACCAGGTTTTCATGCTAGTATGTAGCAATATTACTGCATAGTCCAGCAGTAGTGATGAAATACAACATCTTACTCCCAAACTATTGGAAGGCATGTGAACTATACTTGAATAGGCTGGAAAACCTTGCACACTAACAACTGTCTAGTTTGAAGTGGTGTTGCCTAGTTTGGCTCTTCAGTGAATGGCAGTGCTATAGAGATGCTTGACTGTTTTTCTTTCCTCTGCAAGTTCAGCAGTCAGCAGCTAGATTACTGCTACATTTTTAAAGAAAGACACAGTAACTACTGTAAACAAATCCTGACTGCAGAAATTGGAAAGAGTGTTTACTCTTTTGAATGTTGTGTGTCACTGACAGCCGATGATGGCAT
The DNA here is from genome assembly GCA_013400975.1 of Atrichornis clamosus. NCBI lineage: Eukaryota > Metazoa > Chordata > Aves > Passeriformes > Menuridae > Atrichornis > Atrichornis clamosus. The sequence goes on along the minus strand of WBMZ01008461.1, from coordinate 4,325 downwards.
CAGAGCTAATCATGGTGCCACTAATAAGGATCCTTCCTTCTTGCCTCACACAAGCGCTTTAGAAGTGTTTCTCTGTAGTGCTTCCAACTCCTGAAGCAATCAGTTGATGCATTTTGTGTGTTATGGAAGGGTTTTAATAATATATTTAGATAGCCATATTAAGTGACTATTTTTTTGAGGTGGGTTTGGGGTGCAGAAAGTTAGTTTCATACCAACAGAACTGAAGTTCCTATCCTGAAGCTTTTGTGCAGAGCAGCTTCTTCAGTTTGTGAACCAGAAAGACTTTGGTAGTAGTGAAAGCTTCTCTGCTATGGGCTGTCCTGTCCCAAAAGGATATAACTGCCTGACAGTCCACGAAAGCATTGTGCAGCACTTTCGTAGTACAGAGGACTAAACTTCGGATGGTTACCCCTACAAAACTGAGCGAAACATTTAGTTTAACTGTAAGTAGAAAGATGTGAATTACTGTAAAGCACTGTTTGTAAAGTACAATGCAAGCAGAACTACAGAATGAAGTAATGAAACAGTGAATCTTTCCCTTAGGGAGTTGGGAGGAGAAGTTTGGGGTTTTTTTCTGGTTTTTGACAGAAGTTTCAATTCTGTTTTGTACTTCCTTTCCTGATTTTTTTCTCTCTTGGTCTAAATTCTTGGCTGGCACGTTTTTTTCTTGGTTAGCAGGACTGGGTTATCTCATGCTGAATTTAAACCTTGCCTTGCATTTAATGTGTCTGTTTGGGTCACTGTGGAATCCACCAAGGTGGGTTTGGCACTTGAAGCAGTGATTATTAAGCCAAACCTTGCATCTTTATGATGCAAACAGCACCCTACTGAAGGGCTATTCAGAAGAGTCTCTGCTGGCCTGCTGAATTAAGAGTTAAGTTTCTAAATGGTGTTTTTAGATGTTATCATCTGACTTGTATAAAGTTGGGTCTGTGACACTACCTGCCTGCAGATCAGATGCATGCGATCTTCATGTCAAATAACTGCATGTGTTGGAAGGGGGGCAGCACTACTGCAGTGATTTGCAGGGGCAGTGAAGGGTACCTCATAGCTATAAACTGAATAACTAATTTGTTTATTAACTGAACAGTTAATTTCTCTTCTGCTAATGAGAATGTGTCTTTATTGTTGCCTCTTCATCTATAGACTAGATGTCTAGGGATAACACATCCTCTATGATATTAGGAAAACCCTTTATTTTTAACAGCACTGGAATAATGTTAGTAATAAATGTGAGAGAGCTGCTGTTAATTTCATAATATTGGCAACATGAGCGACTCCATTTTAATAAGATGATATACATGATACTATGTGTGAACAAGGTGAAATTCCAGTCTTTTCTTCAGTTTCACTGTCTCTGACACTTGAGAGGAATAAGAGAGCCATAAGGGCAGCCTCCCTTATTACTCTGCATAGCTTTGAGGCCTGTGGGGGCTGTGAAGGCTGTCACTCTGTATAGCAGATCAGGCCAGAACCCAACTCTGAACATTGCCCTGGAGGTGGCAAGGTAGGTCTATAGAAGGAGACATGTCAAGAAAATTCTGTCCCCAGGCAGTGCTTCAGAAGCTTTGACACCAAAGTGCTAATGATGGTACATGCAAAGTCAAAGGGAATGGGTGGAAGCTCATGATGCAGCTGTCTTCCCCTGAGAGTTATCTTTGGTAAATCATTGTCTTCAGATCATATAGGGGTAAGAATATTGTTAAGGAAAGTGAACACTTGAGTGTTCGCAGTACCTCCTTTTTTAATATCCCTCCTGTGCAATGGAATTCAGATTTGGCATTCATCTAATATGTGTCTACTGATGGGCAGCCAGCCCTTGCTGGGTTTTGAACTAATGAGCTCAGCTATTTCTAATATCTACTTCTTGGTTCTGCTGTTGGCAGCAGTAACACCAACCCTAATGAAGGCTGGATGCCAGCTTCAATTTGAATGCCTCCTTCAGCATTTTGGAGGAATTGATTTAGGGACTGAAACTTGTAGAGCTATTGAGTTGTGATGGAGGTCATTCTCCATCCGGGAGGATCTACAAGGACAAAACATTTGTGATGTAAGAAGTATCTTTGTACAGTTTTATTTCCATTGGAGCTCAACCCTGAAGGTGTTGGTTGCCAAACTGTGTTTGTAAGCTATATTCAATCATCATGTCTCCTTATGAGATTATCTCCTAGCAGAATAGAGCAGTTCCAGTGGTCTGCTTCATATACCTGCTTTATTTACAGTAATAGTGTCTAATACATGTGGCTGTGTCTGAAGGGAGACAGTGGGGGAGGTGTAGACTAGAATGTGGAAAGAGGGTATCTGGCTTCAGGTAAGCTCAGTTGTATCTGTCTTGCTGTGTGTGCTTACATAATGTGCCTTGTGTGCGTGCCAAAGGGAATGGCACTTACCTAGGAGGCAGTGTTCAGGAGGTTACAATGCCATCTTTGATAAGACATCTTGATGTCTGCTTTTTGCAGTGGGAAGTCTCTGGCATGCATAGAAAGTTTTGTCTTATTGGGAAAACAGGGTGACAGGAGGAGAAAATGTGGCTTTTATCTTGCCAGTTTGGTATGTTTAGACAGCTTATCAACTGACTTGGAGACTCCACTTAAAATAGGTGTCCAGCTCTTCAGCAATGACACTGTGGAAGTAAAGGGCAAAGTACTTCGAGTTGTTGAGAGAGAGGCAGCATGAGAAGATGCTTAAGAGAAGCGGATCTGCATGAATTGATGTCAGGTGATGATGACAGATTTTAGGGGCTTTGGATTTAAAAGGAAGACCTTTATACCTATCAGGCTACTGATGGAAAATCAACACAGAATTTGTACGTCATCAAACAGGTTATTCATTCAAGAATGCTTCAGCAAAATTTATTTGTCATCAGACATGCTTTCAGTTTATGTAACTCACACAGAACGTAGCAAAGACTAGTGTGAAAAGCTTATATCAAGACTGTTCTGTCTGCAGTACTCCAAGCTCTTGTAAATGAGGAAAAAGCATTCCTAGGCTGACTGCATAGCCAGTTCTACTAAAAGCAGTACAAGAGGGAAAACAGGCTCAAGAAAGTATTATTTCACAGCGACTTTCTGTAAGTGGCTAGACTTCCCATGTCAGTGCACAGAACTCTACAAATCCTGGAGCTGACTTTTAGTGGTTTATACAGGGAGGATAAGAAAGTATATACTTCAGTCTCCATGATTCCAGAGAATTGGGGCCAAGAGGGAAGAGACTGTGCAGTGGATTAAAGCATCAGTATGCTAACATTTGGGTAAGCATAGGGATCACTCCTCATGGAAGTCTTGCTTGAATTACTGTCCTTTGTTGAAGTATATACCTGGTGTTACTTCAACCCTTTTGCTCTTCTGAGAGCTTCTTTTGAGAAAAACATATCCCATTACAATGGCATAGCTGACTTCTTACCTAGTGATGGCACAAAGTTGTAATCCTGCTGCGTTTGCTAGAGAAGATCAACAACTTCAGCTATCACTATGAAAAACGAAAGTAGGGGATATGGTTACTCGGAGATTAACTTGGCATAAATTATACAGAGGGATGTTTTGAGTTTGTTTTTCGAGTTATGCTGAATAAGCACAGGACTCCTTAAACTGGAAAGAGTGCATCGTATTATTAAACAATGCAATTTACTGAAGACACGATTCCACCTTTTATATTAATGAAAGTTTTGCCGTTATTTTTTTGGGGGCAAGAAGTTCATTGCCTGACTGTTCAAACATTTGGATTTTCTATCTGATTCAACATGTGTAGTAGCAAAGGTAAAGAGAAGAAATAGTCCAAGTTAAACATGCCTTTTCTTGTCAATGTGTTTGACAAATTAAATTTAATCTCAGGTTTGTTCTAGGCTTACATGTCACCTTGGCTGCAGGAATAATCTGAGTAGGAGAGTGAGCTTTGACAGAAACTGAAGTAATTACTTCAAATGAATTAAATCAGTCTCTACCTTAATACCATCAGACTTACTAAAAAGGTTTAGAAGTGTGTTAGAAATGTGAGACTTAAGATGAAATTTCTGGTTTGTGTTTGTTTTGGTTTCCTCCTCTGTTCAGATGATTAATATACTGAATTTATGAGATGCTTAAACTTGAGATTTACAAAATTGATGTTAGATTTTATAAAGGTGATACAGGCACGTGGATAAAAATTTTGTGGAAGAAGGGATTAATTTAAAATCTGAAGTGAACTTCTTGTCCCTGATATGTCTGGCGTTTTCTTTCCCACAACTCAGCTGTAGTTAAGCACATGCATAAACTTACACCTCAAAAGCAAAAAGACAAAATTGTAAAAGTTCACTGCCTGACTGCAATGACTTTTTTCTTTTTTTCTTT
>WBMZ01008460.1:0-86435 GCA_013400975.1 Atrichornis clamosus | reverse complement strand
GAAAGAAAGAAAGAAAGAAAGAAAGAAAGAAAGAAAGAAAGGAAGAAAGAAAGAAAGAGAGAAAGAAAGAAAAAGAAAGAAAGAGAGAAAGAAAGAGAAAAAGAAAGAAACCCTGACACTATCTTATGTCTCACGCCATAACCTCCTTTTCCTCTGTAACTAGGCCATCTGAAAAGACCAAACCCACTTTTTCTCCAAGACCATGTTACAAATGCTGATTAACATTGTTAGTGAAAGAAGGATGATATGGATGGAGGATAATGGTGAGAATAGAAAGGGGGGTGGGGGCAGTTTCTTTTATTAGCACAGATCAAGATGAGCTATGGGGAGAAACCAAGAGGAAAAAAAAGATCATTTACTTTCTTTGCAAAGACTGTTGGTAAAATTCCTAAGGGAGACTAAGTGCCAAAATTAACTGTCTTGGTGTATTACTTTTAGACACTACTGCCTGGGTGAATTAAGTCAAATCTTCAAGCAGCAGCCAAAGATAGCTGCAAGCTGGAAAAAAGGCACTACATTTCCTTGTTTTGTGGTGAAATTCACAAATTTGTGGAGATTGTCTTTGCTCCAGGGTTTTTTCATATCTCTCTCTCTCTCCCTCTTTCGCCTTCTGGTCTATTTTTACTATTTTATATTTGGCATTATAAATGTGTTTTGTAATGAGAAGGCAAGGTAAGTAACAGCAATTGTTCAGAAAAACAGAAAAGTAAAAAAATGAGAGTACATCCATGAATACCATATCTATTTATATGTATACATACACATGAGAGCACACATACATATGAAAGTAATATCAGGTATTTTTCATTAGTCTGTTCTCCAAAAGACATTGTTTAGTAAAAGATAGTAAACAGCTCTTTAACAGTGGGATATAGACTAGTGAAAACAGTTTACTGAAATTAATGATGCTGGATTGAACCAAACCTTCCCTTTGGAATTAGTGCCAGACATAGTTTTCCTGAACCCTGTCCAACTGCCTGAGCGACAGACAATTTTCATTCTATTTGTGCTAAAGGCTTATGACTAGTGCTGGAAAATGAAGCCCTTGCCCTTGATCTCAGTGCAGATTAAAAAAAAAAAAAAAAAAAAAGCAGAACTGTGCCAATTTGTTTCCTCTGCCAATAGAAGCCCTTGTGCTTTGGGTAATGCAAAACAATAAAAGTTCACATGAAAACTCTCCATTGAAAGAAAACCCACCAAGAGCCATGCATTTCTGCTACATCCATCAGCCAGTTTCCGAGACTCTCACAATGTCATCAAAATGCAGAGGGTAAGGGCAAAAAATATTTACCAGCTAACAATACTGTCTTATTTTTCTATGTCACATCTCACTGCTATGCATTTGATAAGGATTGCTAAAAAATACTCCACTGTAAATAACCACACTCTCCCTTCTCTTAACACTGGTCTCCCCCACACTCAGGTACTGCATGTAGATTTAAGGCTGTGCAGCCCCTGTTGTCTGAGCTGATTCTATTTCTAAGGGATGAAATACACATTTGACATATACATACCCTGAGTGATTAACAGCGGCTATACCGTAGTGCTGTCAGCCAGCTAATCTCTGATGGCTTTTTCCTATATTATTAATAAAATTAGAATCCCAAGAAGAAGGCATTTGCTTTCATTGTACAGTCTGCACTTGTGACATGGTACATGTGGAAAATTTTGAGTGCACTGCAGTGAATGGTCTGGGGGTTAGTTTTTAGCTTCCGCTAAGTACCTGGCAGGCTGCCATGGCTGAAGGATTCTGGGAACTGAAAGGCTCCCAAGTACAAACTGCCAGCATTAAGCAGTCCTGACAGCTCTGCTCCTTCCACACTTGGCAGCAGTTCAAAGTGCTCTTTCATTTGAAAGGCTGGAAGGCTGCCATGTGCAATGCAGATTTGCTGTGCCTGCTCTCATAAGGAACTGATAAATGCCGTTGCTGTTGCCATGGGGACAGGAGGCTATCAGAATGGCCTTGTGATCTGCAGCCTCTCAGCTCTGCAGGTTTGGGGGGGTTTTTTGTGTGTGGTTTTTTTTTCCTTTTCCCTGAGATGGTGAAATAAATGTTCTAGAGAAGGTTAACTCTTGAAGGACAGGAAGCACTGATTTGAAAGGACAGGGTGAGCCTCTGTGCATGGCTCCTCCGAAGTGCTGGGAACAAGATTAACACATACCTGCCAACTGTCCCTATTTGGGAAGGACTGGCCTCCGGGTTGGTTTTTTTTTGAAGGCCAGGAGAGAGGAAGGGAGGGAGGGAGGGAGAAGAAAAGACCTCCTTCTCCCCACTCAGTCCCTTCAGATTTCTCTTCTTGCTCAGGATCTCCCAACATAATTAAAAGGCTATCCACTTTCTTCCTCTCACTATCCCCACATACAGTTTTCAGATGCCTGTGGAAATGAATTAATTTGCCACTGGATGTTGAAGCATGCCCAATGCCTTTAGCTCTCATTAACATCACTGGACAGCTAGCAGGATTAGACTCATTATGTGGACTCCATGTGTGGTTAATGTGAGTAAAAAGAATGAACAGTGTGATATAAGACTGCATATTTAAGAGTGATCTCAGTGACGATGCAAGCCCTGAGAGTGAATCTCAGCTTGTCCTAGTTCCCAAGATTAAAATAAACACACCCTTAAGCTATGCACAGTTTGAGTGTGTGTATAGATGAGTGTGCACATCTGCTTCCATCAAGGTGTAGAGAAAAATATAGGCAGCAAATATTTTAGCCAGACTTTATATCCTTTTCCCTATGTTGCCTTTTTTTTCCACTTTATTTCTTTCTATCTCTGCTACAGCAATAAATCTGTCTTCCCTAAAGACATTTTGCTGCAGTCCAGTAAACTGAATTCTGTTTAACCAAGGCGAAATCTGAGCATGACATCATAGCAGGGAACAATGGAGTGCATCACTGCTCTCTCTGACCATGCAGTAAACTTCAGGGCAGCATTTAAAAAGATCAATATGTGCGTGTATCTATGTCTACAGGCACATGTAAAATGCAATATGCGTTCAGATAGTGGCATAAAACAGGAAAGATAAACCACTGGGGGAATTCTGTTTATATACTCAAGTGTTAGCAGTCTGAGAGCTTTGTTCAAAACTGGGGAAAAAAAATCAACCACCCCCCATGTGAACAAATCCTCCCTGCCTTCTCTAAACACGGGTCTCTGCCTTTCAGAATAGTACAATTGTATCTTTCCAATATATGTGAACAGTATTATATGAAATGAAACATTAAAACCGAATAAACAAAATTTCAAGCCATATTCAACAGATAATCTGGTTAACCACTTGCTGGTTAACCTGTAGCTTTTTAAAATAAACACCACCACTCTTACTTCTTTTAGTTTTACTTCACTTTGGTTTCACTTATTTTTTACTGTATTCATTGTTTTAAAGCTTTTTGATTGTGAATGTGTTAATGAAAATTTTGAATGAAGAAACTAATCATTCGGAAAATATACAAGGGAGAATGTTTGAGAAGTGACAGAGAAATACACACTGTGTGTACACACACATACCCACACATACCCTTTACCTTTTCTGAATTCTCTTTTAGCTTATATTTTCAAACAAATTAAAGCATATGTGATTCTGAGTTTTGTATCTGACATCAAATCCTGCTGGTTAAAACAATCAGAATATTCAAATCAAGATAAAAGCTACTTGTATACATTTACAAAGCAATTTCAAAATGACAAACAAGGCTGCATTTCACAAGCCTTTGCACCAACCATAATGAGCTAGGCCAAAGGAAATATTTCATCCTGATTGCTTGGGATTATTATTATTATTATTATTATTATTATTGTTATTATTTTAAAAATAAATAAATGTGAAGTGAGCTGTAATTCTACTGTAATATCTTTACCTGATTCTCTCTGGGTTCTTGCCTATGGTTGTCATGGTAATTTGATAATTCTGGCTTGCTCTCTACACATTCTGTTTGTCTCACTGGATTTCCTGATTATTCAGAAAACTCTTTTAAAAAAACCTCCAGTCTCTCCCCCTCTGCCCCCATTGTGGGCTCAATCCTGCTTTTTTCATTCCTTTAGCATAGAGGAATGTGTATTATTTTGCTGCAAATCTACCAAGGTGAAACTGTTTACTCCCCTTACCTGAAAACAGAGATAATGAGATAAGCATATATACTAGAGCTCTTCTTAAATTATCTTCCATAGTCTATGACAAGGGATAGAGAGGAAACGTAGAAAGATAAATGCATATAGATTCTTGTAAAGTACTTGGATCTTAATCCTATAGATAGTATTTAGTGTTTAACTGCTGCATTTCTGACAGCAGAAACATGTATTTAACTGTTGCCTTTTCAAATGTGACAGACACATTTGTACCTAGAGCGAGAGAGTCAGAATATATTCTCTCTATATGACAGAATAGAAGCAATATTTTTTATTCAAGGATTCCGGTGACATTTTATGCCAAAAGAAACAAACTGATCATGCTTTGAATGCACCAATGAAACTCAAAGGAAAATGCACATTGCTAAGTAATATTTAGCTTGGGTGTGTAGTTACAAAAGTTTATGTCATTGATATGTGCATATTTTAAAAGCACTCAGTGTTTAATTACATATACAAAAATATATATGTACTTATTATAGATGTATACATAATACATACGTATGAAGGTACATAAAATACTTTTTGAGGGGCAGTCGTTCTACCTCAGACACTACATGACTTTGTGATAAAAACATGGAGCTACCATATGTACCTATGGTGACTTTAAATAATTTGCTTGAGTATTACATCTCATGTTATTACCTTTCATGGTCCTTGTACTTTTAGCCTCTATACTCTTCAAGAAAGGGTATGTATTTTATTGTGCTAGTCAATGCCTCATACAACCTCATACAACTCTGAAATCATTAGGATCTCAAAGAATTCTTTCAAGGCAAGTAATCCACCATCATTATGAGCCATAACTGAAACTATGATCCAATTTATTACAATTTAGACACAGTAATTTCCACTATACACTGTCTTTCCAATGTATCAATGGAATCTGCAATCCCTCTGGATTAAAAGTATCTGTATCAACTAAAAGTACTTGTATCAATGAAATCTACAAATCCTGTTGTGTGGCCTCTTTTGCTTACTCCTTCTTCTTCTCTTTCTTGTACTGTAATGCACATTTAGGATTTCTTACTAAGTCCTTTTGATGGCAACATGCTGTGGAATCTGCTAAGCTCAGTGAGCAGTCCAGCTGTGACAGTTCCTGTGCCCCAACATTTTATCATAACCTAGGACATCAGTGACATCATCTGACAGTCTGTGACATCATCCTGTGAATCACAAGACTAGCAAGGGTTGCTGCTGGTGTCACAGGTAGTATTTGTCATGTGACTGCAATGTTCACACTTGATTTTAGCTGTGAAAATGCTGCTAAAACAATCCCTTGTACCTATAAATTTATTTGGAATTTTTTCAACTGTACAGATCTTATTTTCTTCTTTGATTTTCAAATTTTCATTGTCAGTAAAATAAAAATTACATATTTTAGCCAATTCCTATGTAGTGCAATGAAGCAGGAATTAACATATGTTTTTTAATGTGCTAAAAACCGCATATCTCTGCTACTCAGCAGAAGAAAAGGTTTCAGTAGATCAGGTGTAGGACATCTAATATTAAAATGTTCTTAAATTTATTTTAAATTCCCATTCATTCATGTATTTCTACAATGTAGACACTGCAGAAACTCAATAGACCATACGCTTCATACTTAGCACAAAAATTATGGCCTCTTTTTTGAAAAGAAGACTGAGCACAGCAATGGTCTATTTTACCTTCTGCTAACAGCTAATTATTTTTACGAAACTTATCCAGTAGCATTTATTATTTGAGCACTCATAAATATTTACAAAGAAATTATAGTCTTGAAAGCAACCTACATGCTGATGCTTTTTTATTTTCTTAGAATGTTGTTTGTTTACATACCTGCTAATTGTTAAAATTCCATTATCTGCAGTGATCTTACTTTATTTGTGTAAATTAGTAAAGTCTTACTGCACAAATTATCAAGACTTTGCCACGCAACTCTAATAGGCTCAGCTATTTCATTTAAAAGTCAGTGTGCTTTAGTCCAATTTTTTATTACTGTTATCTTTAGTTCTGTGAAGCCTTGGAACATTTCCCAGTCTGGATCTATAGAAAGTTTCCCAGGAAAATGTATAAAGAGCCTGTGTTCTGCTTTACTCTGCAGTGCCTATGTGCTTTTGGTGAGCTAGGTCTTTGAAGACCTAGCCCATGCATGGAGTCCAGTCAGGCTGAAAAATTTAGCAATTGAGATATTTTACAATCCAAAATCTCTTTTAAACAAAGGTGTGGTTTAGCAGGACTGGCTGCTTCTGACCTCTCTCAGCCTCTTATTATTGCAGCTGCTATGATGTAAGGCTGAGTATGGTAGAGCTAAAGTAGCTGAGGCTCAGGGAGAAATGCTGAGAACAGCTGTTTTACTGTAAACATTAACAAGGGTTTGACTTCATTTGCAAGCTGGGAGCATTCACAGTTTCTGCACAAATAATACTTCAGGAATTTGTTCTAGATGTTCACAGCACAAAGAAAAAAAATTATCCCTTCTATACATTACTGCAGCTTTGAATGAAACAAATTCTCCATAGAGAGACACATTCCATTAAAATCAACAGGGAATTTTTCACATTAATACACAGCCTCACACAGACCATACAGACATACACACAGGGAAAGAAGCAATATTTATCTGCTTTAGCTATTTCTAAAGCTCCTATCACATTGGTATCTAAGTGCCAATTAGATACCAAAAATACTCAGTTGTAGCAGACACTGATGTCTGCTGATTATTACAGAGCTACAAACAGAATCCTATCCAAGAGGGCAGAGAGGGATTTGAATGCTTTCCCTCTAGCTCGGTGCTGTAAATCATGGATGTTAGGAAACAAATTTCAGACCTCATTTCCTTCATTACATACTCGAGGCTGCTTTATTCTGAAGAAAATGAAAAATCTCAGACAAAGTGACCTTTGCAGGGAGCAGGGGACATTCACTAACATCACATACATCTGCATATGCACATACAGGCGTATGGGCCAGATCCTCCAGACATTGAAAGCTGTTTTTTTGCCACATTATCAATGCAGTGGAGTCTGCGAGGCAGCTCAGCCAGCTACTTGTGCATCAGCCAGTGCAGATATGACAAAGCCTCAGCTGGTTTGCAGCCACTGCAGGGACTGCAATGTCTCTTTCTTTCCTGAGTCCTTGTGAAAGGCACACAGTTTAGAACAGATGAGCTGAGCCTATTTCTCATGGATCCCCAGTTTCTAGAGTAGTTTCTTGGGTATGGTGGTAGCCCCTGCAAAATTCAGTAGCTCTCCTGGTGTTATGGTTTGCACAAGGGACCACACCGGCAGGGAGGCAGTCCCAGGATGATGCAAGGATGGTATAAAGCTGCATTTTAACCACCCTCTCTGAAGCCTGCCAAGAACCGCTTGGCCAAAGCTTGGAGCCTGGGCAACAGTCCCTACTTACAGACTCCTTCCAGAAACTCCCCATATTAAATATAAAGCTATATAAATCCTCACTATCTTCCCCATTTGTTACTATTATGTTTCACAGGCTAAGTAGCATAAACTCTGCTCAGCCCTTTGATAAAAGACCAAGGCAAACTTGGAATCCAGAAAGGCTTGTTAAAATTCATCACTTCATCTTAAGTTGTCTTTGTGTTGTTGGATGTGGAACCCTTCAAATGAGAAATAAGATTAACCAATTGGACATGTGACCATTTCAATGGACCCAGGACATTTCCCACAAATCTGGAAGTGTTGAATTTAGTATATCTCTAAAATTCAAAGCTAGTTAACTATATTCTGTTCTTCAACTGCTTTTGTTTATGCAGGATAAGGGGAGGTTTTTGGTCTCTGTGCTGTTTTATGGTGTTAATCTACTGTGCAGTGAAACAGCTACTGTTTCCTCCTCCATAGTGGCTGTGTTTCTTCAGATCACAATTTGGTTTTATATTTTGGAATGAAATAACATAAAACTCTGTCTACCTGGTACAGCTGTAAATAATGCTTCTCTTGTATCCCTGTATATAGTGGAAAACATATTCTGAGTGTCAATTCATTCCTGATCGCAGGCATCTTCAAATCTCCAATTAAAGTTTCACATCCATATGTGAAACTGGATGCACCAGGAAACCCATCTCTCTTTCTTTCCTCCCTTCCCTCTGACAGGATTTCAGACCTCTGGAACCACATCTGTTGTGAGTTACCTTTGCTTAGTCATAATTTTTATTGTACAGACGTTCAAAAAACTACCCAGTTGTTTGCCTAGATCTTGTAATCAACACAAGGCCCCATCCTGTCCTCTCCTACTGCCCATATCTATAATTGCTTCTCAAGCTGAATGCTGAATGTGGCTAAAGCCAGCATACTATTATGTTTGGAACTAGATTCAATCCAGGAAAATGATACAAATGAACCTGGGAAATAAGATGCAGCTTGAGAAAGTAATAAAGTATGTTACAGTGCTCATACATAACCGGAGATTCAGGAGTCACTTCCAGAACAGGGACTGGAAAGGACATACTGGCACCTGCGTAATTTCTGAACCACTGAAGTAAAATTCTTTCCTCAGTGTCTTGGCAAACCCAGTGATCAGATGAGATGCTGTGGCCTGGCCAAAAGAGAGACTTCTCTGGCACTAGCAAAAACGCGTCTATTACCAATTTTTCCTGTGCTAGTAGCTCTTCTCACCACCTCAAAAATGCTTCCTGAAGCACCAGCCTAAGCTCATTTTCTACAACTCAATGAAACATCTGTCACCACCACTAAAAACTTTTGAGGAAAGAGTGTGATGAGGAACATTACAGCACTGGGCCAGCAAAGAATAACCCTGCTCTAGGCTTGCAGCACACATTCAAGCCACTGTATCAGGGCATGGTGATTCTGAAGGGCATTGAATGCTCTTTCTCAAGGCTTCCTGAGAAAACTAGGTCCAAAAGCTTGGGGGTTGTATTGAAATTCCCCATTAAACATCCCTGTAAATTGAAACACTTTCTCTTGTTGTTTGTTCCCATTTACTAATCCCACCTTCTTGCCTGCAAACCTTCCAGACACACACAGTTGTCCACCAGAAAGCAGGTGAAACCAATAAACTGGGTAACTTGCAACAGTAGCCTACACTGTTCTTCCTCTGTTTAAAACAGGACCATCAAGGTATTTAGAGATCTGAGTGAGGCTGATCTCTGAGCATACAATTCAATGCTATTGACTCATAATTCAAACTATAAACACTTTTTAGAAAATTTCAACCACGCCTAGATTTGTCAGAAATAAAACCTCATATCTTAAATAAGACACTGTATTTGAAAATCAGTCCGCCACTTCTGGCTCTCACTGCTGTCCTGCAAATCATGTGTCATGACTTCCAAATGTCCTTCATGCCAGTGAGACACTTCTGGATGGGAAGAACTGCACATATATCCCTTCCGAACTCGTCAGCTTTAAGGAAATCACTTCAAAACTGTAGAAGTTTAGGTCAGAAACTGAACTCCCCAAAAGCCTGTGATTTTCCTCAAACATTTTTCAAAGTCAGTTTTTCTCCACATATAATCTGAAACTTAATCTGGAAGGGTGTGTGTTTATTCCAATCCAAGAAGTCTTTTGGGGAAATGCACAGAACATCAAACTGTATCACAAACATTTTTCATTAGAAGAACAACTCCAATCTAGCTTGTTATCTGAAAATAGGCACAGTCAAGCTTCTGTAATGGGAAAATAGCTGCATTCACTAACAGGTCAAAACAAAAATGTACCCTAGTCAAAGGTAAAATCTGACCTGATTTTTGAAGCTTTTAATTTTAAAGCTATCCAGAAGAGCCAAAGGAATAATGGAGCAGTTGTAAGAAGGAATACAAAAAACCATCAGTGCCGAATACACTGGGAAGGAAAATATGATGAAGAAAATGTATGTCTAAAATAGACTTTTGAGGTGATAGCCTGAGGATCAGGTCCAATATGGGAATTACCCAGAACTTCAACACCACAGTGCCAAAGTGAAAGGTACTAGGTTCCTAGAGGGGAGTTCAGAACCTCTTGTTCTGTGTCTAGATTTTTTGCATAGAGCATGGGAAAAATTAGGCACCTCTCAGTATGGTATCCAAAACATCTGTTTCTGCATTTTATCCAGTGACTATTTATATGAAGTATTGAAGAAACAGTCCTGAAAGCTGGGAAGGGAATCTAAGGCTTTTGCTGTCAGATGAGTGCCTTAACCAGTACAGTCATGCTTCCTATTACGCTTTCTCAGCTCTCTGTGACTCCCCTTCCCTTTCTCTGGACCAATAAACTTAAATTATTTTCTGCAGTGTGGCACAGTTTCAATAGGAAGGGTGGGGAGTGCCTGCCTCCAAAACAGCTTGCAGTCTGGTGGTCAGCCGCTCTCCTGGGAAGTGTCAGTTGGAGTCTCCTCACGCACAGAACATTCCTGTGCTCACAGACAGGAAATTGTGAGGGTGCACTTGAGAACTCCCCTTTTTTTTGTAATCTCTAGCTGCTATTATACAGATAATAAAAGGAAATATTTAACAATAACCATGAGAATTACCAACACTTGTAGACATCTTTAATCTTTGAGATTCCAAAGCAAACAATGGACTATGCTGAAGCAAGTTTCCCCTTTGGACCTAGCAGAAGCACCCAAGAATGCAGAAATGGGCTTTGCTGTACTTCTTAAAATGTTGTAATGCACGGTTTTTTATGAGGTAGGTCAACTCTGTAGGCTGAGTCAGAAGAAAATTCTGCTTGCACAGTATCCTTTTCTGTCCACTCTATGAAGACTCGCTAACACCACTTCAGCTTTAACCTCCTTCATCTCCTTCTGCTTTCCTTGAGCAAAAGTACAGCAGTTGTATTTAAGCACTGTGCAGGACCTCAGAGGGGTAAGTCCTACCCACAGGTATGTACATTTGAATCACATTGCTCCCTATCAGTTTATCATCTCCTGGGGCATCGGGCAAGCAACAGTGCACAAGCTTAGGCTAGGAGATGAAGAAAACTACTTCAACTTGTTATTGGAAGTGCAGGAAAGAGCTTGAAGGAAGCAGAAAATAATAAAGCATGTTGGATTTTGGCCAAGATGGTAAGAATGACTCACCTGACTTCCATCAGCATACCATGGGATCTACCATAACGACAGCTATGGGCAGTTGCCTGTCAGGTTGTCCATTTCACATGGATTTGACAGTTTTGCAGGTCGGCCCACTTTAAATCTACTTTAATTCCTACTGTACTTGAACAAAAGAAAAAGAGGAGGAATTTCTCTGTCTGCACCGCACAGCTCCTGCTGGCAAAGTTCCACAGAGCTCTCAGAACAGTAGGAAGGGAACTTTCCAGAATATGGTAGGCTCTTTTTACAGCCAAAGCAACACTTGCTGCTCAGATAATGACAGCCAGTCAGTCCCAGGCTGTCTCTGTGCTGCAATCAGTGAGGAGTCCTAGAAGTGCAGGTCCTATTTCCAGGGCTACTCCATCATCCCTCCAGCTCCTGCACTTACATGAGATGCAGTTATAACGGCCCCACGCTGTGCCTCCATTTGAGTCAGCCTCTCTGTGCCAATTGCTGTGCATTAGCAGACTTTGTACACTGAAGGAACACGAGCCAAACCTGTCTCAGTTTCTAGTTTTTTGACTCAGGAAGTTTACGCAATGCAGGAAGTTATGGTTTCCCAAGTCCTTTCCATAAATAGTGTCTTTGGTGAGCATTTTGCTCCTCTATGACCCAATGAAATCATGGGCAGTTAGAATATAAATAATTTCATGTCTGTATTTAAATGTTTTGCTGAATATGGGCCTACGTAAAATGTATTTAAAGATAAAAGATTCATAAAATAATGAGTTGGGAACATTTTGTGCATACCTTAAAAAATGAAGAACTAATGATATTTTTCTAATAGCTTCATCAACATTCTACATCAATTCCTTCCTTTTCCTATTTAAATGTGGAGTACTTAAGACTTGTGAAATATGTGCTTTTACTTTAGGGTTTGCTATAATTTTTGCTTTTGTATTGTTTTGCCGTACAAACATACGTGGTTTACAATTTTATGCATTAAGGATGATCAGTTTTGGCTGTAATAAAGGAGGACCTCCTTTAAAAGGCTTTCCTTTATCAGCAGAAAATCTCTAGAACAGTACAGGAGAGAAAAATAAGTGTCACCTGTTCTGTGTCAGCCAAAATTACATTCTAAAACCTTAGCATGTGTTCTTCTTTTTGCCCAATTCACACAAATTCCTACTGCTATATCCTATTCTGGCATTAAAGATTTTGAGCAATTAGGTACTGAATATAACTCAGTTTGTCTCTCACAAACAACACACACAGAGACACACATATGCAGTAATATATTCTCACCACCTGTAATTATGACTCTTTATTGTAACAATGGCTACACTGGGAAAACACATATTCTAATTACATCTCTGTTAGGCACGTCATTTTATATACTTGGGTCACGTGACATGGGCTGCACACACTATTCCAATGTGAGGACCTTTTGAGCAGACAAGATGTGCCCACACTCTCTGATCTTCACTGAATGAGCAGATAAGAACAGCAGCACAAGAGCTAAGCTCTGGCTCTTCCTCCCAGTAGCACCAACCCCTGCAGCATTTGTGCTCCACTTTGACTCATGGGCCACACACGTAGTCTGTGTGTTTATAAACAGGACTTCAGCCAGCACTGCCCATCATCTTCTGCTTTGCAACTTTGATACGTACACATGATGCCTCTCACTGCAACTTCTGCTGCTGCTGCTATTGGTTTGGAAGGGATCAGGCTTTGAAGAACTAGCTTGGACACAGTGGGATGGAACACAATGGTTCTCAATGACTGGAATTTGGGGCTGCAGGACCCTTCCTCACCCTAGGCAAAGGGAGACTGTTCTGTTTAGAACAGAACACCTCTGCTACTTATCACCTAGTTTACTCCTATATCAGAGCCTATCAAATACACATCTCTCCAGCACACAGAGCACGGGAGAAGAAGATGTGTGTGCAACAAGAGGACTGCTTCACGTTCTACAGAGGGAGGATGGACAGTGATTCCACCACTTTAGATAAGGAGTCACTCTGTGCAGACAATTGGAGCCTACCCAGCAGCACAATGGGCTCTAAACTCATGTCCATAAGCACTGAGATCTGCTCACAAAGCCTGGACATTCCTGACTCCTGCAATCAGCTTTGCAGTGATAGAAAAGTTAATTGTCAGCTGGCCAGCTCAGATGCGCTCAGGTCCACCATATCCAAATGGTGTGGACCACTGTTGCCCTGAGATCATAAGGCACTTTCCCAGAAAGTATGCTTAGAGGGAAAGTGGCCAAGGGATTAACTAATTGTACCTGGCACAGAGGGCCTTCAATAAAGTTATTCAGAAGACATTTAATTTCATGACCTACAGAACCTTGCTGAGTACAAGGAAGAATACAAGGACATCATGACACAGTGTAAGCACTAAACATGAGATTCCTGTATATTCTGCATTAGGATATTGATTACATTTTGATCAGTGCTATCTATCTTGTGCTCTCTTGGTCATGCTGTCCTACCAGACAGGGAGGCAAACATGAGTATTTCATCAAGCACTAAACTCCTGATGGGTAGAGAATAAATGAGCTTTCGATCAACTCGTCAAGGTTACCATGTCCTCCAAAACTTCTATACTGGGGCCAATGAGAGCCTTTCCATTCAGAATGGGTGCTGCAAATAGAGTCCTACCTATCAACATCTCAAAAATAAGCACCAGGGTAGGCAGTGAGTCTAGCTTCTTGACGGGGAGGCAAGTCAGAATTTATTTTGCAACAGAACTCATAGCATGCTCAGAAAGTGCAAACATGTGGGTAAATGGCCACTACCAGTTATTATTATTATTATTCTTTTCTCTTAGCCACTCTTTTCACTCCTTGTCTTCCCTCATGACCCAGCCCTTCAGCCCCTCGTGAGTGATGTCCTGTTCCCCAGGAATGTCCATGGGCTTCAGCCCCTAAAAGGAAACCAAAGGCTGATTAGTGTGATTTTCCAGTCACTGGGTTATGTGGATTTGGTAGAAGCTCCCTTCTACTCTGCTAGAACAGCTTCTCTCCTGTCAATACAGTGTCCCTCTGGGCACTGTAGGAGTCTCTCCCTCTAGACAAGATATGTATTTTGGCAGAAACATGAAGACCCAGGAAGATGACCAAAGCATAACATGACATAAAGAAAGTGCCAGCACCTAAAAATTTTGAAAAACATAAGAGGCCATATTATTGTAGTGCAGTATTCATTTTACAACTAGCTCATTACTTTGCAAAAAAGCCCAAAGAGACCAATAAACCATTTATTCTCAGCAAACAAAGTAATTGAGGATTTGTGCACTAACAAGAATAAGCAGAAGATTTGGGAGTCATGTAGAGACTTATTAACATGATGAAAAGGGACAGGAAATATCTTTACATTTTGCTATCTTCTCCCATCAATTCCTGCTTCTCACTGTCCACCAGCAAGACACTAAGTTTTGCAGGGAAGCATCTGGACGTGCAAGGCCTGAACACTTGTCAGGAAATCCTTGGTGACCTGACACTTGATAATGTCTAGCACAGGTTGAATCTGCACTGTTTGCCTATAAACTAAAGCAAGTCTTCCTACCCCAAGACCTATTTAGTTTCCTACCCCAAGACCTATTCTACTAAAGTTCCCCTTTAGTAGAAAACCTTCGCATAAATTAAGCTTATATTTTGTAAAGATGGATGAGGGATTAGGAGATCAGCAGGAAATTGGCATGCATAGTATACAGATATACACGAAATCAAACAGGGCATCTATGATTTTAGCATGGTCAGGTAGACTGTGCTCTTACTTGGGTCAGGTAAACTATAATGTCCCAGGTTAAGCCCAGTACTTCTCAAAAATGACAATAAATGTCCAGATTTTCCTCTTCAAACAACTGTCCATTAACTGGCAGACCATCCATTTCTGATGTAGCAGTCCAGTGTTAATACAACTAGAAAATTAATTATATTTCTAATTAGTAGGAATATATGATAATTGTATTAAATTAGAACTTCTGATCTAAGACAGAACACAAGTTAGTATTTTGTTCAAAATTTAGAACTCTGAAAATCTCACCTAAGGTGGGTAATACT
Source organism: Atrichornis clamosus (assembly GCA_013400975.1). Taxonomy (NCBI): domain Eukaryota; kingdom Metazoa; phylum Chordata; class Aves; order Passeriformes; family Menuridae; genus Atrichornis; species Atrichornis clamosus. Next base: position 71,271 of record WBMZ01008460.1, on the reverse strand, counting down.
ACTATATAGTGCAACAGAGATTCCAATTAGCTTTTTACATAAGAAAAAGGACCTGCTACTATAACTATTTTTAAAATTCAGTTATTTTAGTGTCTTTGAATAAATTGACAATAAAACACTTAATGATCAACAGCACTACATAAACGCTAGTGAACTACAGAAGACAGAAACTGATAGAAATTGCAAGATAAGATCATTCAATCTTACATTTGCCATATGCGGGTTTGTTTTCAGCCAACTACCAAAATAAGTAAATTGTTTTGTTATGAGCCTATGTTTCATACAAAGGTTTTCACAAATGTCACAGTTCATAGCAACTTAAAATGCTGAAAGGAGATGATCAAGATGAATGTCTTCAGTAACAAAATCTAATATACCAAATCCAAGAGCCCTTTAAAATATTACTTTGCAACAATTAGTCTGTTTAGTTTGTTTATTGATTTCCCTAAATATTGGCAGTGAAACAAAGCTGATCTGTGTCAGGGTTGTTTTTAATCAGCTGTGCTTTTTGAGTTCCATGTATCTATGTACATGTATCCTCACTATTACAGTCTCAGATCTTACTGGGAAAGTTTTGCATTTGTCAAGAGTGTATAACAGAGTGTTAGTTACCTAACGCTTGATGTTATAAGGCCTTGGTTTAGTTGCTTGTAACTGCCAAACTTTAATCATTTGAATTTAAATTTTCTGTGCCGTCTGCCTCAGGCTGATACATCCTACAATGTCAGTATAGATGTCTCTGTCTTTTCTGATGAATAACTTACAGACAATGATATTGTTTTGCCAATGCTAAAAAATTCTTACACTTGTTTTCAGAAGGTTCAGTACCTTGATGCTTCAGAACCGCACACCAAATGCTAGAGTAGCCCTGGTAGAGAGAAATTATTTTTATGTTCCCTAAGCAATTCGTGCTGGTAAAGTGGAAGACAACCCAACATAATAAAGTCTATAATGGCTAGCTGTGTATACTCAGTACATATTAGAGGTTAGTATGTAAATTCGTTATCATTTCATCCATACTGAGCACATCCTACTAAAGGCTGAGCTGAGCTGAGCTGAGCTGACAGGGCGTTCATTTTCAGATACCAGAGACAGTCTTAAGAGAGTTAGAGCAAAGATCTGTAGCCATTAGGCACATACAGTACCAGGACACATCTTCCTGAGTTCCATCGTTCCTCAATTGCCATCAAATCACCATGAAATCCCTTTGCATAGTAGTTGTCTCATTTTGCCTTTAGAGGCTGGTTTTAATAAAGGATAGCTGCCTGTTGTTAAGGTCAGTTAGCTCAAATGGTAAAGATCTGCACAAGCTTATCTAAGTTCCAGCTCTACTAATGATCCATGTGACACTTAATGTGGTTCCACATGATGGAATTAACACAGAAAATTACACATAAAGAGATTATATTAAAAGAATATTATGGCTGCAAAGTCAAACACTTCAAAATTTAAAATACTAAAATTCACATTGCCATGAAATATTCATTCTTTCTTTCCTGTTGTTCACATAGAGCACAAGATGAGCAACCTGGTCAAAATTGTGGGTACAATCAGGTCCCAGGAAATCAGCTGCATTACTTACCTTGTACTTAGCAGAGGATGCATACTTAATTATTGTGCTGAAGAGGACTATGTGGCCTAAAAATCAAGACAATTATATTGATTTTTTTATCAGCCATTCATGTATCACGTAAATATTTTGAAAAATAAAACCTAGTTTCATGAGTGATGCAAATCTTCTCATCATCAAAGGTGCTTCATGAGGGGTGAATTTAGGCCTTTTCTTTGTCTGTTTATCTCAAAGAGATAGAAGATGACTTCATGTTTCCAGCAGCGTGTGACTGCTACACCCTGCTCAAGACTCCTGATAATATGGTTAGAATACCTTGCATTTTATGAGGCAAAGTTGTTCTCTGTGACAGAGTGAGTAGTGTATGAGTTCCCTTTCCCCTCATTATCAGGCCCTGAGGGTCCTGTGAACCAAGTACACAAAACAGATTTTTAGTTCCCCTCCTTGCCAGTGTCAAGACTCCTGGGCACCAGGCTGATTACTTCCTTCCTTACTGGCCTGGGAGGTCCCAGGTCCCAAATGTCGTCACAGGACAGGGAAGCCTAACAGCACACAGAGAACTGTCTACAAAATAAAGCAGTTGCAAGTCCTAAGTGGGGAATTTGAACTAGAACTGCTGATGGGCATCGAGACCCACGACCTCCCCATGGCCAAAGACATCTCCACTGTCATTTGCTTTCTCCAAGGATTAAGTGACTTAGATTGTTTATATGATTCTTGAGTCTAGATTATATTGGTTATATTGATACAACAAAATGTCTATCAAGATCTGATCTGATCAGACCCTGCAGAGGGTCTAGGTGATTAGACAGTTTAAATTGTATTATAAATTCTATATTAAGTTATTTATAAATTGTACTACATTGATTCTGCTTGTAGAAATCCTGTGCAATTCTAATAATAAATTCTGTGCCATACTAGTCATAATATCCTGTTGAGAAAAGTTTTAATCGTAGCTACAGCTTACTGCCATCATCACTCTGCCAAGGGTCCCTAAGAGACTCTCTGTCCACCTAGTGTGATGTGACAATGTTTTATTCCCATCAAAATTAGTAATAAATTATAATTATTGTGCTATGTAAGCAATCAGCTTCATCCCCAAACAGAGGCTGGACTGTGAAATAAACTGTAAATTCACAATAGAAAAAACTGCAGATGCTAGGTTATACATACACTACATACACAGCAGCTTAAATCCAGGAAATTTCAGCTCTAACATGTAGTGACTTGAGCTTCATTTCTACCATTCTTGGTGTTACTTCTCAATGGAATTATAGCTTTCACTTACAGTGGTGATTATTGATTTTACTTAAGCCTGCATGCAAATAATTAAACTGATAATTCTGGTTTATACATGATTGATGAACAGCAAAACCCAGTGCCTCCTGAAGCTTGGAAATGTTTCTCTCTTAGTGACATTCCAATTGATCTTGAATTGGTCATCTGAAGTTTGACTCCATAATTTCTTCAACATTGTTTTCATTTTATTCACTACTGAACGGACTAGCTGTTCACTGATTATCACAGTAAATTTTCCAAGATCAAAATCATGGGTTCTTCTTCTGATAAAATGGGCACTCTTTGAAATAATCCACTATCTTCCAATAAAATGTACATATTGAAACAACACGTTTTATTTGCCTGACTCTAACGGATTAGGTACCTTAGCCTTCTGTACTGTGTCAGAAGAAAATTAAATACCCCAATCAGAACCTCAAAAAGGATTAATGATGAACCACACAAAGATGCATAATGGGAGAGAACAGTGAAATGCTGTTGAACCCAGGACTTACATCTTCAAGGTGAGAACGCGGAGTACCAGGTTAGCGAGTCCTGCCCCTTCTTGTCTGCCATTTTTCTGGAACCATAAATTTTGTGATCTTTTCAGCACAAAGGCATAGAGCCAACAGGAAGAAAAGCACTGCCCCTACCTCAACCAGTTTGTTAACTGTTAGGGTAGGCTCCCAGGGAGGAAGAAGATGGCATAATTGAACCTTCCTAAGCAAACCACTGGCTTAGAGGGTAAGACAAGAGCTCTAGTACAAGATAATGTAATTACCATATAAAATGTGGTTACACCCTAAAATTTCATTTGAAGAAATTGCTTATGATTCCTTGTGTAATTTTCAGTTCTAAAACTACTGCGTAGTATAAAATTCCATTATTAAACAGTCACAATATTCCTACCCAGAAGTGGTAGTATTTTAGCCATGAATAAGCAGCCACCTGGGATATATGTAACTGGAAAAAGGGAAGAGGATCTGATTATCTATGAAATCTCTTTCTATCATCAGGATGAATGACAACAGCCAAAGGTAGTATTTTTCACCCATACTTTCATATATTGCCAAAACAGGACAGGTAAATAATAATAGCACATTTTCCTAACTTTCTTGTTCTTTCCCCTGTGAGCAAATGCAGACATTTGCAATGGGCTTAGTTTTGTTATCTTGATAGGAAGCCATCTGCCCAAGAAGAAAACAAGAAACTAGCAGCAGAGTGGATTTTCACTTGGTGTTATGATGCTTTTCATATTAAAGTCATAAGACCTCCCTTAAAAGAAACCATAATAAATTCAACAGGTAATTCGTATTTGAGGTTTGGCTTCTTCCCTCGTGATCATCTTCAACAGATACTTGCTTTTAAATTAACTGGAGGAATGACTGGCAACTAATACAGAGCCAGACACATTCTCTTAGTTGATATATCCAGATACTGTATACCTTTTTTTTTTTAAATTTGAAAAGGCAGTGAATTTTTTTTCCATTTTTTTTTCAATTTCCCTTGCATTCTCTTTTCTATGAGCCGTAACAATCAGAGGAGTGGATTGAGAGCTGTCGCATAGAGACAGCCTCCCTCAGTACCTGCCCTGCATACTAATTAAGTGCTTCCAGTCTGCAGGCTGTGACATGGATTCAGTCTTTCAAGTCAGCCCAAGGCTGAAAATGGAAATGAAAAGCTATAAACCTCACTCAGCAGAATGGAAAGCATAAGGTTGCTGGGATGTTGTATTGCACAAGTTACATTCATGAATACAGTGAAAAGGACTAAAAGAATCTGCTGTGATAAAAAAGGCAATGGATCAGGGAGATTTCTTAGGAGAGCTGGGTATGGATCTGAATTCCAGCTACTGATACGCCTTCATGTCATCTGCAATATCTGCCATCTCATTGTTCACTCCCCTTTTTACTGCTTAACTGCTCAATATATTACATGCAATAGGAGTAGTTAGCACTGCACCTCGTGGCACCGCACTATTAACCTTTTGTCATGTGGAAAATCCAACAGTTCTGCTTTTTAATCTGCATCTAATTCATAAAAGTATTACCTCCTATCTGTGATTTTAATAACCTTAATAACTTAGTCTGAAGCTTTGTCTGTGAGATTAATGATCAGTGAAAGTATAACTCCTTTGCTCAATAGTATCGCTTCCTACTCTGAACCAACAGAGATCCAATGGGAAGATTGAAAACATCAGGCAGCTATGAGTTTCCTGTGAAATTTTTGTGCAAAGAAGCTTGGACTAGGCGAAGTAAAGGCTGATGGTTGAGCTGAGTGGAGAGTGCAGACTGGGAGAGGTGAGGCACTGTCCTCAAATACTGTATTACTTGGTTATGGAAGACTGAGTTAGCTTCATTGTTCAGAACTTGAGAAGAAGGAGTGAGAGGTCTTGGTTATTTACATTTTGTTTCAGTTATGTCTGTCTCTTGCACCTGGAAAAGAAGCTCTAGCTTCTCTGATTTGCAAGCAGAAGCAGCTTGGGGTTCAAGTATTCTCTTGAAGAAAAAGAAAATGACATTTTTTCCTTCCAGCAAGGAATGTGGGAGAGCTCTGTTAATGTGCATGTTTACCACAGATCTAGAAGACATAAATCTCTTTTGATGAGCTGTTGGCAAACCAGAGCTAGGGTAGAAACCTCCTCCCACCTCTGCTGTGGAAGTCACAATTTCTAGGGACTCTTCTGGGTGTAAATCTGGCAAGTGGACTGCCCTGGAACTAGAGATACCATCTGGATAAACCTATTCTTATGACACTTGATTCCTAAAGCCCAGGATTGGATGTCCTCAGTTTTTTTTTCTTTAAAGGAAAAATCTCTGTGAGAATGAGCACATTTTACCATGAAAGAGATGCTGTAAGATCTTCCTGGTGCACAAAGGAGTATTGTAGCCTGGCTGCCAGAAAAAGGAGCTGGTTAATGTAAATGGTAGGCCATAGTGCAACTTCATTGCAGTTGTCTTTAAGTTGACATTTTTCTCCTGAGAAATATGGAAGTTCAAAACCAGTTCATTATCCTTTAAAGACAGGGGAAGTAGGCAGAGCAATAGCCTCCTTGGCTTAACTGAGAGCTTTTCAGTCTGCTCAAAACCAAAGGACAAGCATATTAGAGATGGGAAAGCAGACAAATACCCATTGAGAACTACAAAAGCATTTCCATGGTGTGCAGAGATGCAGTTAGAAAAGCAAAATCTCAGCTTGAATTGAAATTGCCCAGAAATGTCAAAAACCACAAGAAAGGGTTTTTCAGGTATGTAAACAACAAGCAGAAACAGAAGGAAAATACTGTCCCACTGTTAAACAGGAGAGGTGAATCAGTCACCAACAACACTGAAAAGGAAAAGGTTCTCAATGCTTCCTCACATCTGTCTTTACCAGCACTGTTGGGGCGCAGGTTTCAGGAATAAAAATCCAGATTGATGCAAACACAAACCTACCATCAGTGAAGGATGAGTTGGTATGTCAACTATTACAGGAGATTGACCCCTACAAATTGATGGACACTGACAATATCCACCTAAGGGTAAGAGAGCTGGCTGACATTGTTGCAAGACTGTTCTTCATAATCTTTGAGAACTCACGGAGACCAGGGGACATCCCAGAAGAATGGAAGAATCTTAATGTCATCCTCATCTACAAGAAGGGCTTAAAGGAAGATCCAGGAAATTATAAGCCCATCAGTCTTACTTCAGTCCCTGTGAAAGTTATGAAACAGATTCTCATGGAGGCTATCACAAGTTAGATGAAACGTGATTGGGAAAAGCCATCATGGATTCACCAAGGGCAAGTCATACTTGACAAACCTGACCACCTTCAACAGCAAAGTAACCTGTTCAGCTGATATGGGGTTAAGCAGTGGACATTGTCTACCTGGATTTTTCCAAGATTTTTGATATGGTTTTCCACAGCCTCCTCCTAGAGAAACTGATGTGATCTGTGTGGTGGGTGGGGAACTGGCCGACAGGTGGCACCCAGAAGGTGGTGGTGAATAGCTCCCTTTCACACCTGCAACAAGTAGGGTTCCCCTGGGATGGATATTGGACCCAACACTGTCGAATATCTCCATAAGTGATCTGAAAGATAGGATCAAGTGTACTCTGACAAAGTTTGCTGATGATGCCAAACTGACTGGTGAAGTGGACTCTTCAGAAGGGAGAGTCAACCCTGCAGGAAGATCTGGATGGGCTGAAAGAATGGGCTAACAAGAACATTAGGAAGTTCAACAAGGGCAAGTGTAAGGTTTTGCACTTGGAAAACATAACCCAGGGGTGCATCATAGGCTGGGATCTACTGGGCTGAGGAGCAGCTCTGTCAAAGGGGACCTAAGGGTCCTGGTGGACAAGCAGCTCAATCTGAAAGAACAGTGTGCCGTTAAAGCAAAGAAAGACAACAGGATCCTGGATTGCATCAACAAGCAGAGATAAAGCAGTTATTATCACACCCTACTCTGTTTGTCAGGACACACCTGGAATACTGTGTTTAGTTTTGAACCCTGCTATAGATAAAAAAGATGTGGACAGGCTGGAGAGTGTCCAGAGAAGGGCCACAAAGATGGTCAAAGGACTGGGAAGCCTGCTGTCTGAGGAAGGGCTAAGAGAACTGGGTTTGTTCAGCATTAGAAAAGAAGGCTTAGAGGACACCTTATCTCATCATGTTCCGGTATTTAAAGGGTGGGTACAAAGAAGATGGAGACTCCTCTTTTACAAAGAGTTCTAAGGAAAAGATGAGGGTTAATGGGTACAAGTTAATCCTGAGGAGATTTCTATAAGACACAAGAGGAAAATTTTTTTACAATGTGAAAAATCAACCACTGGAATAATCTGCCCAGGGAATTTGTGTATTTCCCAGTGCTGGACAGTTTAAGATTCAGCTAAACAGAGTGCTGGGCCATCTTGTCTAGACTGTGCTTTTGCCAAGAAAGGTTGGACCAGATGATTCTTGATGTCCCCTTTCAACCTGGTATTCTATGATTCTATGATTTAAGAGCTGCTCTGGTTTTTTGGATAGGAAACCAATCATAAGTTTTGGAGCAGGCTAAAAGAAGAGCACGTCCATCAAAGTATATTTGGTCAGTATTGGATCAAGCCTTCCACGTGTTGATAGAAAATACACCAAGTCCAAACTTCAATTGCTTATTTTGTACTTTAAACTCTCTTTTTCTGGTATAGATCATATTCAAAGTGCATATCATTCTTCAGCATAAAATTAACAAAATAATGTAACCTGTGTTTTCTGTTGTGGACTTTGATCTTCTGTCTACACAAAATTTTAGAAACTGTCCAAGCACATGTAAACTAGAGCCCTTTTGAAACTCCAAGTGGCCTCTGTCACAGGAAGAACCTGAAATGGGGCAAAAGAAAGTCTTATTCTGACAGGGATTCTTCAAGTAAAAAGTTTCCCAGAAGGCATGAACTACCCTACTGCAAAAATGATCTCTAATAAGCAAGTTCTCTAGATAACTAATGCACCTGCAGACATTAACAACAAAGATAAGATAAAACCATTGCCAAGCATTTAATGATAGCCTAAGGACTAATGAAGATCTGAAGGATTGCAACTTGAAAGGCAATGGTCACAGCCCACCGAGAACATGATGTACTTTCTTGTCTTACTGAGAAATAGGTGGAAATTATTCAGAAGCCTAGAGATCCAAGTTCATCCTGAATGTTGAAAGGATGGATTACTGTTCTCTAGTAAGTGAATAATTTCTTTCTACTGAGGTATCTGTCCTAATTGCAGAGATTCAAAATCAGTATATATGTTTTGTGTGTCTGTTTGGAGAAAGAATACAGAAATTGAAACTCTTCCTCCTGGCAATGTCCTCTATGATTCACATTTTCAAAATGGCCAAGTATTACTCTACAAGGGTTTTTTCACAGACAAAGGCAGTTCATCACAGAATAGTCTGAATTGGAAAGGACAAGGATCATTGAATCCAACTCTCACATGAATGGCCCATACAGGGATCAAACCCACAACCCTGGCACTGTTAGCACCACACTCTAACCAACTGAGCTAATCTCAGGGGTTTCATGAACAAGATACCAGAAGCAGAAGGGAACAAGACTTTGGTTCTGTTTCTAGTCAGAATCATCATTCTTTTGAGCCTTTCAAACCAAATTACCTGAAGAAAAGGCAAGACAAAGGATCATCATAAGGAGAGAAACCCATCTCTTCTCTGGCTTTAGATATCTCACTCATATTCATAAATATAAATGTATCTATATTCAACTTTGTCATTAACTTTGGATATCAGGGGCAATTTTGATTTATTTTTGAAGGAGGAAGAAGAGGGAGAATGGCAAGATGGGTATTTTGCATTCTCCCTTGATTAGGACTGACAGATTCTTGTTGTCTTTGCAAGTAGCCAGTTCCTAAAAGAGGACTGCTAACTGCTGTCACTCCCAGAACTGGAAAGATTTCCTGCAAAAGCCAAGTTTCATTCAAGACCTGAAGAGAGGCTGTGAATACAGTGGCTTTCAGCTTTTCCTAAAACTTGCCTGCCTTGTGCTGAAGAGATCTCAGTGAATCCAGTTTCTCAGTTGAACAGAAAAGGAATTCTCATTTCTCCATTTAAGTTCCTATACTAGCCCAGTCTCTGAGACAAGAGTCAGAAATGTCTTCTGCAAGAAACCATCATGTCCAAAGGCCATCAGCAGGACAAAATATCAAAGGAACACTGAAAAAATGTTTGGATACCTCCTTAGCTTTCCTTGAAAAATTCCAGATACTTCTGAACCCAACAGCCAGCCATGAACCACAGTGAGTCTGTGTCTGGCCATAGCTACTCAATAATTGGCAGCTACAAGTATTGAGAGAGCCAAAGAATAAACCTTTCTTCCAAACATGCTCAATTGTTCGGACACTGTCTCTAGGGGCTGATGACACTTCTCTTAGTTTTAGACTTGCAATCTTGCAGCCAAAACCACAAGACAGGATAGGATGCAGGAAATAAATCAGATGCCACTCTTTTTTCTGCAGATATTTTGCAACATTTTTAGGTTTGTGGACCGGAAAGTTGTTAGACTGAACAACTCGGGAGACTGGGAAAGGAACAAATTTCATCATTGGAATTGCTATGCATTCCTGCCCTTCTTCTCCCACCCAGTTTAATATCTATTATCTCTCCTTTAGGGCTTTTTTTTCATTGTCTTTGAAAAAGCTACACAAATGGTTGGGTGAGGAGACAGTATTGGATATCTGTGCCACCACATTTAGATGAATCTTTAATGAATGAAATCTTTAATAAATCTTTAATGTTTCGAATATGAACTAAGATTCCTATTAACATTTTCTTTCCCAAAGTAGTGGTGTGCCTAGTTCTCCCACAAATTCTTTTCTGGTCTTTCTCATCTTTCTTATGTTTGCCTTCTGTCTAAAGGTTTGATGCAGGCAGCAACAACAATCCTCAATTTGCACAATGCTCCATGAGCCAGTGCCCAGAAAGTGGAGTCTTAAACAAATCAAAACTAGGAAAAGTCTTTGTCTAAGAAGAATGCTGGACCTGCCACTTTCCAAAAATTACTCTGTGTGCTGTGACACAAATGAAAGTCACACCCTCTACGCTATTTTTTTTCTTTCCCACAGATCCCCATTTTTTTAATTGATAAAGTAAACCAAGGAATAAATCAACCCAAGGCATCTGGCACCAGCAAGTCAATTCTGCCTAACTAATTCTTTCTACTCATCCCCCCTTTTTTTTTTAAATAGAAGGGACACTTAATACCACCTTTTAAAGATTTATATAGAATGATTAACCTTAAGTGTACACACCTGGTGGACAAAATAAAAACCTTGTTTTGCTTCTTTTTTTCCCCATGTAAAAACTCTTTCCCCCTTTTTCTGGATCTAAGGAAAAATAAAAAGGTTTAAATTGATCACTTGCAGATGAGTGTACCTGGCTATAAATGCACTTGTAAGGCATGTCACAAGCCAGTCTGAAAATCATCTGCAGAAATACTCTCCTGAAACAGGGTAATGGCCTGAATTTCTATGTATTGACAGGTATAGAAACAAAGTTTCCTGCCACAGGGATGGGTGATAGACCAGTAGAACCTTAGCACCAACAGCCCATGCTACAGAATGCCAGGAAGAAAATCAAAGTCAGGCTTCAAAGGTGTTCTCTGGCCTAAACATGATTTTTATTAAGTGGAGTTTCAAAAGCCAGGCCCTCGACTCTGAGGGGTTTATGACAGCAAGATGGGATCTATAGGTTTCAGAAATTTGGTGACATAAAGTTGTCTATAAACTTTGACTTCCCTTACACAAAATAGTCATTTTGCTGGACTCTCATTTAGTCCAGAGGAAATGGGTCCTAGAGATGATAAGGCACCAGTAACTGATTATTTGACATTTTCTTCAAAAGTACCTCCAAAGGTATCAGTTGATGGTATCTTGCCCAGGCAAGGTTAAGTGGCACATTGTTATAGACGAATGATCCAGTCAGTCTAGATGCAAGAAGCTTTTGTCCCTGAGATAGGATCAAAGGTTGTTGACTGAACAGATCAACAGATCCAACAGACTGCTCCAAGAGCACCTTCTCTTCCTTTCTTTGCTTATATTACAGGAGTTGCTTTCCTTCATTTCTTCTGACAAAATCTAAATGCCTGCCACTGGAAACCCCTTAACAGTTCAGTGTCAGGGATAACACACATAAACCCCTTCCTGGTTCACTTTGCATTTAAATTCTCCCACTGTGTGAAAACAAGAAAGTTTCATGCTGCTTGAACTAACAGCTGTAACTTGTCGAACTACAAGAAAGAAGAGCTGAAAACTCTTCTTAGTAGGGGAGGCTATAAAATAGCAAATCAAAGGTAGAGGGGAGAAAGAGTACATTCCTCCTAGGAAAGGGAAGAAGAAACTAAAAACTGTAAGCCAAGGAGGCTGCCATGGCTTCCCAATAGCTTTTTCTAGTCTTGCTTATATAAGATCTTTGAAGATTTCATGAAAAGAGGTTTATTGGCCACACCTAAATGATCTTTTAGGAGAAGGCCAAGTTTTTTAGGTTTAAGTGGAGAGGCTTGAGAGACAAAGTTCTTAAGGTAAGAACTGTGCCCCTTCTGGACCCCTTAGGGAAAGATTTTCAACACCATACCCCATTAACAGCATGTTTCTTACTGACATAAAGGCAATTTCTGTGTCCTGGAATGACAAACACTGGGAATGCATCTGCCAAAATGAGAAAGGTCAAAATGTCAGGAACCTACCTTTCAGATTTTTTTTTTAAATAACTTACAATTTTACAGATTTCTTTCTTCCACAAGAAAGGTTTGTTCTGAATACCAACTTCTAGTTCACTTTCTTGAAAATAAGGTCTCTGATAAATAAACTGGTTTCATTACATTTAGATTGTAAATTCAGGATCCTTCCCAGCAGCATTTATAAATAGGTACAACATTCACCTCTATGCAAATATTTGAAATACTGTGGTAACTTATTTCAGATTTTTAAAAGTACTCTGAATATTTTATTAATAGCTCAGTTACTTCAGGAATTCTGTAAAAGCTAAAAAATGGTAGAAGGTAATATTTTTCCCATTAGAATCACTCATATATCTTTTAAATTCTTCCTTACACCTGGCGTTTGGGCTGCATTTTTCTTTTCTGAAGGTAAAAGTACTCATTTGTCTTAAATTACAATGTGAACTACTTCACTTAATGTTTTCCTTTCCTGTTTGTCTGGTTTGGAGTTTAATCATTACAACACCTTTTAAGGTAGATATGCTTTTATACTTAATACAACATTTAATAATAAATCATAATAATTTAACAAAAAGCTAAGATGATAAATGTTAATGTCTCAGCACAATGTGTCTTAGAAACTGCTCTCTGCAAGACAGCATGATAAGGATTATAAATTTATCTGTCCCATAATTTAAATGCATCCAAACTCTCAGATGCAGAAAAGCATATAACAGCACTATACAGCAGTTCAGGAAGTGATGAAGTATATTATGTCTAGTTCAAACTTTAGAGGGAAGGCAGTCAGCTGGTAACTCATCACAAAGCTGTAGTTAGAAACTCCTTGGTGGCACAAGTTTTGTTTGCTGTAAAATTATTAAGTAAAAGAGAGTGAGGCCAGAAAATTTAGTAGTGAGATACAATGTCACAGGCAAAAGTAAAAGCTAAGTACTGGCACAATTTCTTTCCTGTGGATATAAGGCATGTCCAGGCATTTCCCATTCTTGGGAAAGATGCTACCAAACTTTAATAAAATCAAACAACAAGAACTTGGGTTTATACTTCATTAAAAAACCAGTATTTTCCAAATCATACCAATATCATGTGTCAGTTCAATCCTGGAACACAGAATGGACAAGTACACTACAGGCACAAGAACATGCACACTTTCCATCTTCCAGAAGTCACTTCTAAGGCCCCTATAATGACAGGGGTTTTGTTAGGTGACATGAACTCAAATGACACTAAAGTGAAACACTTCACCTACAAGGAAAGGCACCCTCCACCCCATCTTGCACCCTCAAGTAGATCCTTGCCAACTTGACCAGTAAAACAATTTTCTTTCTGACTTGAAATAAGTGCACTACATCTGAAATCCTATCAAAGCTCATCTCATGGCCAATCTCATCAGAGAAAGCTGGGAGAGTGAAAAATATTTCAAAAGTGAAATTACCAAAAAGGAGAGAAGAAAACAATAAATTTTTTCTTCTCTCCTTCAGGTAATGAATCAAAACTCAGAAGCATATGATACATTAATTAAATTCAACAATTAAATGCAACAACTGCTACTGAAAGCTCATGATCCAGCAAGAGATTAAGAACCTTATCTAATAAGTGGGTATAGGTGGACCCAATCCTCTGCCCTTGCAGGTAGCAGCTTGCAGCCCATACTAAACATGTCCTTGAACAGACAGCTGCTTTGCTTTCCTGGACATGCCTTATATCCACAGGAAAGAAATTGTGCCAGTACTTAGCTTTTACTTTTGCCTGTGACATTGTATCTCACTACTAAATTTTCTGGCCTCACTCTCTTTTACTTAATAATTTTACAGCAAACAAAACTTGTGCCACCAAACACTTCCTGACACAGCCATACATGGAAAGCAAATCTTCCTTTAGTACTCTTAAAAGAATGACAGAAAACCAAACGCAAAAGCCTCATTTCACAAATTTTGCTTTTCAACTTCATGACCATCTCTAGCTTGTCCTTAATTTACCAAGCTTCACCTTGTAAGCCATTCAGATTCCTTGCACCTATTACTGTGTCTGGAAGAAAGTTCCCTCTATTCATTTTTCTGTTGGCTAGAGAACTTCTTTTAACTTCCTGTCTACATGCATTATTGATTAATTTATATCCATCTGATCTTATCTTTTAACTTTAATTGTTCTTCTCCCTACTTGCTATTTACCCCCAAATGCATTTCTAGAAAGTAATCATATCCGCTTTGAATCTTCATCTTGGTCAGCCAAACCAAGCCACGTTCTTGTAATCTCCTCTCAAAAGACTTTTTAACCATTCCATTAATGGTCCTTGAAGACTTTTTCTGGGCTTGTTCCAGTTTAAATTCACTTTTTTTTCCAGTACAAGGGGTCAGACTGATACCAGTAATCCAGATGAGATTTAGCAGTATTTTGTCCTAATTGTATCAATATTTTCCAAAGCCCACAGAAGAATCTGGGTTTGACATTTACAAAGCCTTCTTCATGACTGAAAAATACTACTAGTGCATTTATCTTCATAAACACAGAGGTCTAACTTCTTGTATCTCTGCTGACCAAAGGGCCTCCAACTCACTGCAGAAGGTCCCTAAATGCATGACTTTGCATGTTAAACTTTTTCCTCATTGTGATGATTCCTGTTTACTGTCATGTCATTCTTCCTATCTCATAGGCAGATTCTTCTCAATATTAGTAACACCTCCTAACTCTCTGTTATCTGCAAATTTGATGAGCACAAACTGGGTTTTGCATTAGGCTCACTAATGTGAAATAGTACAGAGAATCAGTCACAAGATGAATCTTTGAAAAATACTATAAATAAATTCCCTATGTTTTAACAACCTCTCTTTCAAAAAACCCTCACTATAAGTCTTTAGACATTTTTAATTCCAAATCATGTCCTCTTCTGCTTAAATAAAGATTTCCATGAACACAGTTTCAAATGTTTTGCTTAAATCCAGATATATCGGGTCCACTACAATGCACTTTTTAAAGAAAACCCTTATTCTATCAGAGAAAGATGAGGTTTTTCTGACATGATCTACTTTTGATAAAATCATCTCACATTTTATTCCAATTTCTATTTATTTCTACTTCCATGATCTTCATTGCTCCTTCCTCTCAAATGTTTTCTAAGACCTTGCACAACATCAAGGTGAAAACAACAATCCTGTAGCATTTCCCTCTCTTTTTAAAAACAATTTTTGATGCATGCCAATCACATTGTACCGTCTCAGAATTGAAAGATTAATTAAAAATTCTTGCTAGTGGATTTGCAATTTCAAGTGACTGTTCTTTCTGGCACATAACACAGGTTACCTGTTTTCTCAGGTAAGAGCTCTAAATTTTCTATATTCTCACACACCAGTGATAGTAATTTCTATTACCCTATCATTATTCCCCTTGGATATACTATCGTTGTCTTTTGAATGTAATTATCTTTATCCTCCATCCAATTCTCAAATCATGAAGACCACACTTCCACCTTATAAAACCTCTTTTTCATATTTAAATACAGTGGGTCACCAAACCAACAGAAGTACATGTCTTATATTAGCACTATGGTTAATGTGATATAAGGAATGGTCAACAGAGTATAAAAGAGTATAACAAAACTGCATGAACATCACTTGGCTCAGTGATACTAGAAGAGTATCACTGAAATCAGGAAAACATTCACAAGAAGGTATAATTACCACCACTGCTACCTACTAGAGGCATCAAGATTGTAGCAATTTTTCCATTTAGTGTGAAGAAAAAGCTATTTCATTGGTTTCATTCCTTATTTCATGAAAGGAGGATGAGAAGGAAGATGTTGCAAAGGGAAATGAACATCTTAGTTTTATGCAATGAAATTTTATCAAACAAAAAAGGTATACTTTGTAAAATGTAAGTTTATATTCTGTAAGCACTAGACCAATGGATTCACTGGGTTGCTATATTTGCTTATTTTGTATTGCTTTATTTTTACTATTACTATTCCATGAGAAAAGCCCACTTAAGTTCTTCCTGAGGCAGCATATGTCAGAAAAAAAGCCATCTCTGTTCCATTATATGCATCTAAAAACAAGGAGAAATCACTAAAATCAAGTTCTTATTCTCTTTTTATTCAGAGAGTTATGACATTTCTTCTATATGCCTTTTCAGCCCACAGAAATGTGAAATAAAATGTAGAGTTCTCACAGCTCTTCAATCATAGTTTTCAATCATACTTGAGACTGGAGAACCATATACAAAATTTGTAGAAATGGCATCTCTTTTCTTTCATTCCAGCATCTCCAGACTCCCATCAAGCTCTGCTCAGCCAGCCAAGTATGCTTAGACAAACAAGGTAACCTATCCCTCTGCAAATTAGTTAAATATAATACTCTCTAAGATTTCTTCCAAGTTAACATACAACAGGACAAAGGAAATGAAGAATTGTGTCTAAATAATTCTTTCAAATGCAGAAACAGTCCCTAAAAGAGACATCTTTCTTCCACAATATTTTTAAAGCACCCTATAGCCATCTCAGAGAGATCTGCCTTTAGGATACCCTTTTCCTATTGAACTGCCTTGACCTCTTTCTCATTCCCTTCAATCTCACTCTTCCCATTGAAGGGTCTCAGATGTTGAAGATACTAGCATTCACAAGCTTGTAAATGACAGCAGTAGTTTTGTTCATGTATATTCATTAGCTTAAGTTTATAATTGCGTGATCACATAATATTTCCATGGCACTATTCCACTGCTCTATCCAAGCAGTGCCTTTTACATATTATCCATTTTCCACATGACTTCAAACATCTAAGCACATGTAATTGGACAATTTGATAGTGCGCAGACAGAACAGTTTGGAGAAAACTTGCCCAGTAAGCCTACACTCGGTTTTTGTCTCTTCTGAATGCATGACTTAGAACTTCAAAATTCTTTTTAGGTATTTTTATTAGTAAAATGTATTTTTTTTTCTATAAATTCATAGGTCAAAAAAAACCTTTAAAATCCTTTATTGGGATCTCTGGCATTTCATAGTCTATTAAATTTCATTTCATACTAAGACTACTAACTTATTTTTCACTAATGCAAGAAAAAGAAACCAACCCAGTTCTGTTTTGATTTGAAGGTTATTCATATTTCTTTAGAGAAACTTTCAAATCTTCATCTTAGGGGATAAAGAACCTCCATCTTCCTCTGTAGTTTATTCCATCACTGTCAAAAAATTCACTGTTTCTAATGTGAATTTATTTGGATACAGATTTCAGATGCACAATGCCTATCTTTCCTAAAATGAATAGCTCTTCAGAATGCTGGATTTTCTCTACAGAAAAGTACTTACACATTGTGGTCAAATCACTTCTGAATAATTTCTCTCTCCCTTTCTCTTAAAAAAAAATGAACTAGGCAGACTGGACTCTTCAGTTTTCAAACTACAAAGTAATGCTCCACAATTATTTCTGTGGCTCTCTATCCACTCAAAGTGCTAACCATTCTCTTTAAAATGCAAACCTCATAGTTAATCAGGATTCCAGCACCAATCCCATATCCAAAGTTTAAACAACTTCTCAAGTGGTTCATTTCCTATTCAATTTACCTATTTTTGCCAAAACATTACAGTAGAAACCCATGTTGAGTCATTTGCACCCTGTGACCTCTAAATCTTTTCAGAATCACTGTTTTCCAGGAAACAACTCCTCTTCCTATAGATGAACAGACAGACAGCATGTTTGCTGCCCCTAAATATATGATTTTGCTTTCGTCAGTGTTACAATATAACTTTCTTTGAATGGCCATGACTTAATCAACCAGTCCAAGTGGTCCTGTAAGATTGTCCTGGCTTCACTCAGTATTTACTATTTCTCCTATTTTTATATTATCCACAAATGCATTTAGCACCATTTATTTCTTAAAATAATGGAAGAAATACGGAATAGAATTAGCCTTCCACTAGCCTACTAATGACATTAGTGTCAATCCCTGTGCAAGGTAAACTCCATTCACGATGACTCCCTATTAACAACTACTTTTTTTTCTTCCAAGTTCTTCAACCAGAGCAGCATGTGCCTTGCTAACACTGTATAAGGTTCATTCCTGAATTAGGATGTGTTTTGTTAGTACCAATTCAACTGCCTTATAAGAATCTGTATATGTTTTCTCTATAAATTAGTAAACATATAAATGTCAATCAGACAGACTAGACTGATTTTCTGTAAATCTACTTTGACTGGCATTCATTATATTTCCCTTATTTAATTTCTATTTTAAAAATAAATTCTTAATAGCTTTCCATTGTATTGGCATGGATTGATGCCAGGGTAACATATCTATAATTACCTGGGACAGTCTGCTTACCTTCTAGAATACAAGCATAACCTTATTGCTCTGCCAGTGTCATGAAATAAATAATTAATTAGGAGTGAATGCAAATTCCATCATAGGGACTTATATTGATCTCTATAATAACAGGTTTCTACTCTTTAAATTCATAGTACATGGGGTTGTCAGAGTCAGACTGCACTAATAAAATCACCAGTATAAATGCAATATAGGTCAGAGCACAGTAGTGAATAAGACGCACTTTTTTAGTAGATATCAGATATATTTCAATATAGCAAAAGAATACCAAGATTCAGGTTTAATTACACGTTCTGCTAATTAAAGAACTTCTTTTCCTCCTTTTCTGTTTACCAATCCTAGCTGGTGCTGTACTTCTCATGTCCCAACAAATATTGTACCCCTACACAACCCATGACTATACTTTCCTCCTCATTCCTTTGTAAGTCAGGTAGCTTGCTTTGTCTACTCCATTCCCACTCTTAGCAAGAGGAAACAACTTTAAGACACAAGGAAAAAGGTTTTACCAGTTTTGTCTCTGCTACCATGGCACTCCAGAATAACTGTCTGGAAAGGTCATGGTCCATGCTAGTCTGTTCAAGGAGTTTCTGGAAACGGACCATTTTTGCTCTATAAAGGAGATCCATCAGAGGGAAGGAAGATCAGTAGAAGCAGAGAATGCTCAGGGAATTTGGCAGGGGCATTCTGACATGCCATTCCAGAATATTTAAACACTGGTTTTCAGAGATTAACTGTTCAGCCAAATAAATCTGAACCACCAGAGACACATACTGAGCTTGCTGAACAGAACTGTATATATTTTGCAAAACTGACATCTGTCAGAATTTGAGTTTCTATCCACTGTGATTCAACTCCCAAATTTCTACTTTGACATAAATTGTGGCATAACTTCTTCCCCTATATATCGTGTACAAGGCCTGTTAATGTCAAAAGAATGAAGAAAAGTAGGCTTAGAGTCTACATACCACATTTCTGCTACTTTTTCCTAATTTAGACCAAAATCCGGCAATTGTATGAATTATCAATGATGCTGGCTAAATAATATTTCTAATTATAAAAATCCTAATAATAATCAAAGAATATTTTTTCTCCCTGTGCTGTTAATTAGATGTGCCATTTGTTTTACTGTGACTGTGGCTGTAGACTTGTATGTTCATAAAATTTCTATCCTCCAAATCCACAATGTAACACCTTTTGTAAATGCAACATCTCAGTAAAAAAAACCCCAACAGTAAAGTCTGTTGTGTTTTGACCACACTTTGGGCTCAACACAAATTTGAAAGCCTGTGATATTTCATATGAAAGTATAGAGAACATTTATATCTGATTTCCTTTGATTAAAAAATGACATAATACTGCTTGGATGCTGTAAAATGGACTTACAGGTGTTTAGGTCACTTTATGCTGTGCAAGTCATTATCTTTCTGTAAATGAAAATCAGGTCAAAAATTTTGCAGAGTTCCTCTGAATGCTATAGGGAGGGTGCAGCATCAATCCTCTTCTTTTAATCAAACAGATATGAGATAGATGGTTGCAGGAAAGTATTTGAACTCCCAAAATATGCCATATGATGGTGTTAAATGCTACGTTATTTCATAACTATATTTTCGATGTACACTCAACATCTACCATAGAAAGTGTTTAAGTGTTTAAAGTGGTTTTTAATGTAAATAACTTTATTCTCTTTACAGTCATCATTAGAACAAACGAAAAGATCCCTTCTCTAGTTTCCTTTTGAACTAGCAGGCAACATCTATACCAACCTGGACACAATATTCTTTGTTTTTCTTTCCAGACACAAAATCAATAGCATTAAGTAGGAACTCGTTTTTCTCTATGGATACTTGTATCCGTTATTGGATCATTTCTCATGTGCAATGAACCATCTGCTTTAATGTCAAAGTTGATTCTTTTAGTTGTTCCTTTAATTTTTTCCTCTGTCTCTTCACTTGCAGTATCTAATATGAAACCACAAACTTAAATCTGTCTGAATTAGAGTATTCAGGGCAAAGTGCTTCAATCACTTTCAAACTGCTCATTTTGTGCTACAATGAAAATGATGTTTTTAGAAGAAAAGAAGGTTGCAACTTTCTATCAAGTTCAAGTTTTTACTTCTTTCTTTCTTTTCTTCCTTTTTTTTAAGGTGCAGTCACCAATTGATCTGTCATATTGTGGTTTTCAAAGATGAACTGAGAATGCTCTGAAAGGAGTTTGCAGTTAAGAGCTGCAGGAAGACCTAGAGTAGGGAATTACATTTTCATTGTGGCTAACTTTCAATGACACTGAAGATGTCTCACTTGGAAGATCATCAAACCATGTTTTCTCTTCCACTTCAACAGACAAAGCTTCATTCATTTGATGTAGAGACTCTGAAGAAACTAATTTTCTTTTTGAAATAAGTGTGAATTCTTTTTATCTTGTGATTTAACAACTCTTGACAATGCTTACATTTCACTTCAGAAAAATGAGCTGTTTTCATAACTTCAATCTTTCCAATAATTTTTTCCTACTAAGTCTTTCAGTATTCCCTTTCTCAACCCAGCTTAATATACATGGAATTTTAGTAATAACTACTTCTAAGTTACCTATTTGTTGTATGAATGAAAAAACTTTCCAACTTACTAAAAATAAAATAAGAATAACCACTTCTTGAATTTAACACTGTAAAGAATGGAAAAAAGATGTGCTAATCATCACCTTCAATGATTTATCTCCCATTAATTTCTAGCAGATCAAATCCATCCTTGATTACATTATACTCTTAACAATTTTCTCCTTCACTATATCTAACATTTAGCTCTATCTCTGTTCTCCTGTGACTAAGAATATACTGAATTCCAGCCATAAGGCTTCCAGTCCTGTAACTATGCTTAGTACAAAGAAATGGTATTTTTTAGTTTTATAATATGTATTTGACAAAGATTTCATATACAAAAATGGAGACAAGCATAAAAGTGAAACAAGGCCTAACTTCTGGATAAGTATATTATTTGGTATTTTCTTTTATACAAAAGAACCCTGATTTTTTCAAGTCACTGGAGGTCTGTAACTAGTTTTCTATTAAACAGTTCACATACACGGTTCTGTGACTTACCACCACACTACTGGGCTATAAGAATAATGCTCCAAGTTCTTATTTTGTAAGTAGAGAAGTGCTAAGGCCTTGTGATGTCCTTCGGTGGGAAGATACTTTACAAAGACGTTGCAATTTTTACCTGAACTACAGATATGACTCAGAATTTTGTTAAGTGGAACCATAAATTTCTGACTAAATTAGAAGTCAATTTGAAGCTCCCAATACAATATTTTAAAAAGCTTATGGAGGAAAAACATTGGAAAAGGAAAAATAAAGATGGCTTACAGTTGATGGTGACTTTTGCACTGAAAACATGAAAGTTATTTTTGGTTTAAATATCAACTGCATACAAATCTAATAGTTTCTGGCCCCAACTCTACATGGATACAGAGAAGTTCGTTTCAACACTTGTATTATAAAAATCATAATACCTGTTTCCTTTTTACAAAATGTTATTGCAGTGAATACTGGCGAAAAGTGCTTGGTTGTCATCACAATTGACTAAAAAGTGTTTAGTATATACACAAGGTTGGGGCAGCCAAGGTAGGAGAAGGGCACATTTCTGACCTAAGATGCCACTGGAAAGTACCTTGAAAGCTCGTCTCATCTCTCTACTGCCCTGATGCAGGGCAAAAGTATCAGTAACATTTCTGAGCACAGGTAATCTGAACATAACAAACTACAGCAACAGATATTTGACATCATCTCTTCACAACATATGCCAGATTCATTATTTCTATTTATTCCTCACAATATCCAACCTGAATTTCTCTAGCTGCATTTTAAACCTCTTATTTCTTGTCCTATCCTTGCTGAACATGAAGAAAAATTATTCTCCTTCTTTCTGGGGTAGCTTAGAAGCCTTATCTGTAGACATGTTTCGCCTCAGACTTTTCTTATAGACTAAACACCACCAGTTCTTCAAATTTTCCTCATAAATCATGAGCACTCTCATTGCTCTCCTTCAGACTCACTCCAGCTAACCCACCTCCTCTGTGAAGTGTAATGCTAAATGCTAACTACAATATCCTAGGTGAGACCTTATTGATGCTGAGTACCATAATTTCCTATATCTTACAGGTTATATTTCTCATTTTGCATCCAGGGGAGAGGTACACTATCCCCCAGATCCTTTTTTAAAGGACTAACCAGTCCTATTCCAAGCTGTTAAAACTGTTTAATCCCACCTAAATATGAAATTTATAATTTCTCCATACTGAACTGCATCCACTTTTCCAGATTGCTTTTCCAACCGACCAAGACCATTTAAAATTTGAATTCTGTCCTTCAACTTGTTGTGGTCAGCCTACTGCCTTTACAGATGTAAATGGAATAAACACACTTTGTACTCCAGCTCCAAGCCACTACTGAAAATACCAAATAGTATGAGACACAGGAAAGGTGTTTGTTCAACCCAACTGCTATAGCCCTCCAATTTGACAGTGCTGATTACTTTTGCTACTTTGCTACTACTGCTACTGATAAGGATTGTTTGAGGATGCTTTCTGAATAATTCTGCACTAATCTTACCATCATGATGTTCATATCAAGTTTTCATGCTTTGCTTAGAAAAATGTGGCATACATATGACATGTAAAGATGGTCAGAAAACCTGCTGAAGTCAAGATACATATCTATTATTGCTCTTCTGTTCACAGATCTATTAGCCCAAAGCAGAAGGAAAACAGATTGGTTTGATGTGGGCTGCTCTCAACAGATCCATTCTGTCTGTCAGACATTTCTTTGTTATCTTCCAGATTTTTACATATAACTCATTTGATTATTTGTCCATTTTATTTGTTCTAGCATTTTTTTAGGAATTGAAGTTAAAGTGACTGATGAAAAATTCCATGTCTTCTTCTTTTTTACCCTTCAAGCACTACATTTTTCTTTTTTCAATCTTGTAGAGCCTTAGCAAGCATCTCCCATTTTACCAAAGATGCCTGCTGACAGCTTTAAATAGTTTTGGCCAGCGCTTTAAATAAGCTAGAATACATTTTGTTAGTCTATAAGGTCATGGTCCTCTGTTTTTCATAATAATTACATTAGCCACATGATCACAGCAGACTTCTTTAGTGAATACTGTAACAAGAAAGGCATTAAATTGATCTAAGACATCACTAGTTTTCTCTCTCAACTGAGTATTGAATGGTTTCTCAGCCTTTCTCTTATTCCTTACAGAATTCAAGTAGAAACTCCAAAGCCATAAACTATAATGTTCTTTATGAAAACAGATTTTTTTAAGCTGGTCACTTATAAAAGGTTTCTTGTTCCTCTTAATTATAACTTCTTCTGTGCCTTGTTCTTTTTGATTTCTGTCCCCACACACTTATGCATTTCTTTATAGCAATCCTAGTAATCTCACATAATTTTCATTTCCTGTTTGATTCTTTCACATGTTTGAGGTCAATGTATATGATTTAACCAGATGATATCTTGCTATGTACTTGCTATTCTTTACCTGCATTGGGATCATTAAATTCCGAAAAGCATGTTTTTCATCAGGAAGTACTTAATTCCTTTATTCCTTTAAATTTCTCTTCCATGACATGTGACCTCCTAGCATCCTGAGTTTGCTGAAGTCTGCTTTCTTGAAATTCTTTTCCTTCTATTCTGATGTTCTCCCTCCTTTCTTTCAAAAGGATCATGGATACTTTCATTTCATGGTCACACAAGTTCTCTTCCACTCTCATGTTCTCATTCACATCCTATTTAGCACAAGGCTGCTATTCTAACCTCTCTAGTTGCTTCCTTTACTTTCTGTACCAAGGCTGTCACTATATATATATATACACATATATTTTGCTCTCTCCCTGTAAGATGTTATATTCCTTTCTAGCTGAAGTCCACATAAACTTTTTCCCCAGTTTTTATGAAGTTTCATGCCTTAGAGCATTTGGCTAGTTTCTCAAAGACAGCAAAAACACCCCAAAAAAGTGTCTTCCCTCAAAAGCCAAAACTGACCTCAAGACTTATACAACAGGTATTTCCAGCATGGGATTTCAACAGAAGTCTCTCTGTTTTCTTAGTGTATGTATCCTCTTTCTGTGCAAGCCACCATGTGTGCCCTTATATTTCTGTCAAATGAGCCATTTTAACAATCCGTTACTATGTTAGTTGAGTTGGAGTTTCATATTAAGAATCCCAGCTTTTCTCTTGATTTCTATGTTCGAAGAAACATTTCTAGATTTGAAAGAAGAGCAGACCATTCAGGCTTCAGATTGCCTGCTTAGCCTGTCATCAAAGAAAAAAATTAACACCCATTCTCATGGAACTATTTATATTGCATTTTTTCAATGAAAACCCAAAACTTTTCCCAATGTGCATTCACCACTTAGGTTTCTTTCTGTTGACTCTCAGTCTGAGATTTGGGGCTTGCTTCTATATACTATAAGAGTAAGGGAACGGCACCTATATTCCTATGGCATCCTATGGCATTTTTTATATACAGAAGAAGATTGGGAGGAACATTTCCCCTTAAAACTGGAAAATAGGCCAGAAATCTCAATTAATTTTCTCACTCTCATACTTATGCATGTATTGTGTTTGCTAAGAAGAACATGTACTTTTCCAGTGCTTTAAATAAAGTACAGGTATAACCCTGGTGAAGACAAGAATGTTATAGCATGAATCCACACTAACTGCTTGAATTAAACTCTAAGATTAAAAACTGTTTTTCTGGTGGTGGCAGTGCCCTGGCATGTGAACTTTGGCAACTCATTTATCTGTCCTTTAATTTTTGGTACCCCAGGTGCAAAATGACTACGACAAGAGTTATCAAATTCATGAGGTGTTTGTCTTAGAGACTATTTATAAACCCACAGTGGTCCCTAGATGATAAATGCTACAGAAAGGATTATTATTAATGATGCCCACTTGGAATGATGTTTGTATCTTAATGATAACTTCATCCCTAAAATCATGAGAAGAAGATTTAAAAGCTTACAGAAAATGCTGAAATGAGGCAAATTTTCTCTCATCTCTATAGAGCAGCAGCACTGAGAGCTCCAGCATACATCTGTCATCTGGAGGCCACGCAGGCCTTCCACGATTCCAGGAAATCAATTCCAAAGACTGTAGATTGTCAGTTGCTTGTACACTGGAGGCCATCCAGGCAGCAGATTAAATTGTATGAGAAAATTGTAGCAGGCTCTAGGCTGCATGTAATGGAGACCCTCAATGGCCTTTTCGAGGACTTGGGAAATATGCATTGAAATTGCCAATGGGCCCTTTTGTAGCACCAAAACTGCATACTGAATTTCTCTTACTCGTCACACAGGGTCATTCACAACTGAGCTGTTTCTGAAGATGAAAAACAAACCAGAAAATGTGATCACCACCTTCTCTTCTTGCAGAAAATATACAAGGTAACCAGAGCTGCACTATCTGTATGACCACAAAAAAAAAAAAAGTTGGTACTTCTGAAGGCCACAATCAGCAGCATTTAATGGGGCTGCTGCTCCTAAATCTTTCACTCCTGAGAGATTTCAGCAGAATACCCAAAACATTGGTCAAAATGATTGCTGATTGCAGAAGGTTGATTTAGATTCAGTTTCAGTTTTGTTGTTTTATTGAGACTCTGTTAACCATCTCCTGGTTTTGAGGTTTCATTTTTTCTAGAGTAGACCTTGACAGTTCAAACCGCAAATGTGACCCTTTGAGTGCTGCTGACCTGGGGGTTCAGGCTACAGTGTGCAACTCTCCTTGTTGTGAACAGAAAAGTTACATGTACACAAAGAATGTAATACCTTTCAGAAATAGGGAAGAGCTACATGACATTCTGTTTATTACTTCTGATCAGCCTATGGTTTCAAAAACTGGAGAATTAACTGACTTCCACTTTCCCATTTATCAGTGGCAAGGTAGGCTGGTTATTTTATCTTACTCCTTAGTAGTATTTCTACTCTTTAGGAAAGCTGCATGGCTTAACATATATTTGTATATTAATTTTTAAAAAACCTATTAGAAAAGATTTTCAGGGCACTTTAAGCAGATGGAATGAGTAGATTTGTTGGTGTGGAGTGTGGTTGTGCTTCTTTGAATAGCTCCTTTACATTCACTATGACAGATAAACATCTTTTTGCTTTCCTAAAAGATCATATGGAATCATATCCCATGCCCATAACTTAAGAGTGTTGTATTTAGCTTCAAAGAAGGTTTTAGGGCACTAGACTAAGCAAGTTCTTGGTCTGACAGCCAGGCTCGACAATCTCTGTAAGGCACGTGATCAGAGAGGGAAGTGGTGCACAGGAACTGCCCTTGCCATTCTCATGTTTTGTTGACTCTGCCACAGACTTCCTACATGACCTTGACCAAGTTTTTAAAACTATTTCCTAATTCCCTGTGTACTGTTCTGGGGTAATAATTCCCAATGTCAGAAGCACCTGATTATAATATTATTGCTAAATGTCTTTCATGTTAAGACTTCTAAGTAATACACATTTTCAAAGAAAATTACCTTTCTGCTAAAGGAGAAATTGCTCTACTGATTATAAAAGAATCTTGTTTATATTTTTAACTTTGCTTTATCAGAGATCTTGTTCTGATAGATCTGTATGTTGTACCTTATGCTTTCATTTACACATCAGTATTTTTCTGCCACTTAGATATTTTTACAAACATTTTGATCAGTTATAGCACTTTTGGTGCTAGGCACTGTAGAATTAAACCTCCTATGTTCTGGGGAGGAAAGATGGGGAGAAAGGAATGGAGCAGCAATCCTTGCACACACACAAAAAGGAAATCTATGGGCTAAATGACTGAGTAATGGAATGAAAGGCATATGTATATAAAGAGCAGACTTCCAAAGACTGTTTTAGCCACAGGCCTTTTCATGTCAAATATCTGGGCAAAGCAGGAATTTGTAGGATCGATTTTCATCCCTTTGACTCATCCCTTTCCTTTGCCCATTTGCTCTCATAAGACAGGTCCAGAGTGTGCAACAGGAAACCAAGCAAAAACAATACAAGAAAAATGCATTTTAATTTTAGCCACACAGCTGCTTCTGGGTTCTTTAAATACACTCCTCTCTAAGTGCTTCCATACACCAAGATAGCCAAGTGCTCTAGACAGGCTGAGTCTCAACTGCAAACTCATTCCACAACTAATCTCTGTCTGGCATTGTTACAGCAATCAAACCAAGTTGGTCAAATGCCCAGTTGGGGCAAACTGGGTCCTCATCCAAGGGCTCTGTGTTATGTGGCTTGAAGTGGTGAGATACAGTCTCCAAGTTCTTTGGGCAGAGACAAGTTTGTGGACAGGGATTAAACACAACCTCTTTTTTCCTTATCCTCTCCCTCTGCACATTAATACATAGCATAAGAAACCAAAAATATCTTTTGAAGGCATGCCTGTGAGTGACACTGTGCCCTAGTATAATGTGACAGGTGACGTATTCTCCTTGTTCCAGGCTGACTATAGCTTTGCTGTCTGGAAAACTATCTGGGGAATTTAAGGACTACCAGGAGAAAAATGGGAAATCTAAAAGCTCAGTCAAATACTCAGTTCTTCATCTTGGGTTGTTTTTTCCCTATGGCTTTTGAAGGTGAAACAAACCACCTCTAAATTCCAGAGGTTTTTTACTGCCATCATGTGGAGAATTTCCTTAAAAAAAGAGAAAAACTATCTTCCCTGACTGGATATGATTTTTCCTGCCTATGGCAAAACTGAAAGAATCTAATTCAGTCTTATATCTACAAAGAGCTAGTCCTGGAGCCTCAAATGCCAGAACATCTGGAAAATATTCTACTGTCCTTAGTACACTTTGCCTTTGCCCTACTGAAGCAGTTTATTTGTTGGTATAGCAGAGCTGGACAAGATTGTGACAGCCTGGGTATGTTTGTCATTTCTGATATTTCTTTACAGGTTTCTTTCTCTGGTCCGCAGGAACATAAAAGCATTTAATATCAATGCTATTTCTTTCTGTGCAGCAATGCTACAAAGAAAAATGATATTACAGCAGGGTATCACAAACCCAATTACATAAATTATCTTGGGATCAGAAATTTACATTTTTCAGGCATTCCTATTCCCACTATGCAATTCTCCATTTTATCTGACCACCATAACAATCACACTTGAGAAATTTGATTAAAACATTAAAACTGTTCCGGAGGGTTGGAAATTTAGAGGGCTATATTGATTTTACTAAAAGAAGAAGGGTAGATCTATGTTCCAGGAAATTCCAAGATTTCAAAAGTTTTTACCAAAACCAATGACTATATTTCAATTAGGAACGCCACCACATTTTATTTCTATGTTATTTATTTTTAATTTTGTATTGTACTGATTAACATTGTATTTACAAATAAACTACGTAATTTTTCAGTGAACTTTTCAGCCATAATGACAGATTTTCCTTAAAGGTTTTCCTTTTCTTAAATTAACACGATCTGGAAGATGACTACTGTCAGAACATTTCATAGAAACTCTGCTATTTTCCCAAAGACGTGCAAACAAGTGGTCCCATTTTCAAGACTAGTGAGCCCCAAGTTGCTCCTCATGAATTCAGCACAACAGAAATCAGCCTTGCATGTAGATTAGGAATCTAATGGGTATCTTCTGCCCATTCTGCTATATCACTTCAAATAAAAACTGGGTTTTAGTTTCTTCTCGATTACAGGTTGCAAACAGTAATTAGGACTTCAGCAAGGTCCATAAATGACTCCAGAACAAAAGCATGTTTTAATTGATACTGACATCCTCTTAACAACAAGACTTCTTCAGAAGAGCTGCTACACCTGCCAAGTTTAAAAAGTCAGTCTGAAGATATGTGAAGTACTGCCACCAAGGCACTGCCTTTTTCTAGTGTTATAAAAATCTGTTCAGATTTGGCTACTTTATACACAGTCCACTGTAAAAATCAGCACTTAGCAGTTTTTTCTTGATCTGCTCCTATAAGCTCTCACAATTCCTGTAGCACTGGACACAAACTGTTCAGTGTTTTGCTGCGATAGTCAGTGCAGTACAGATTTCTAAGTTAAAGGTAAAATATATCTCGCTACTGTTCCCTACAATAGGGGAACATACTTTGCCCTGTGAACCAAGAGCCAGTTCTATATTTGTCCTTTAGATGGTTCTAGTAATTCTGTATATTTCACAATCATACTGTTAGGCAAAGCTTTCAACCACTACTAAGAGAACCCACATACACCAGATTAGTTCTGCCATCTAACATAACAAGCCCACAGGGAAAGCAACTGAGTCACAGTGGCATCTAAGATTCTCGGAAAGCCTACGTTCAGTCTATATCCTTGGCTCTTCTATCCATACTGTGAGGCACAGCACATGGCTGTATCAATGTTACCACATCATATGATCTCCTACTGACTACTCCACAGGAAATTTAATCCTTCTGTGTGCAACAAATATGGTTGGTCTTTAATCCTCCACAGCACAGGTCTGTACTACTGAAGGTTCAAGATTCAAGTTCTCTTCTGTATGATGTACATTTTTTCACCCTTGCATATAAAGTTACAAACTCTTGCCTTTTCATTTGTTTGTAAAAATGATGAAAATAACAGGCCAAAATCTTTATTAAATCATAATTTCAAATACAGCCGTGACAAATATAGTTCCCAAAAATTAGGAAAATACAGATTTGAGATCACCAATTCACCCTTAATTCTGCTACATTATGCATTTATGATATCAGGATATCTTTAATTACCTGCTGACATCTTAGGTTTTGTCCACCAAACAAGGTGTCATTCAGTTGACTGGCTAAATGGTATTGGGAATAAATCATATAGAGAATTAGGCTGTAGTTTGTAGCATTCCTGTAGCATATTTGCTGCCCTTTGTACATAAATAAAGAATCACAGAATCACAGAATCTTCTGAGTTGGAAAGGGTCCACAAGGATCACCAAAGTCCAGCTCCTGGTCCTGCACAGGACAGCCCCAAGAATCACACATGTACTTAAATAAATGACATTGTTTTAAAGTAAGATTTGGGACTCCTTATTGTAGTTTTATGTGAATTAGATAAAGGCCTTTCATCCTGAAAAAAAGTTCACAGTCAGTCCTTGACTGGACCAAGTTTGTACTTTCCTACATTCTGTAATCCAAAGAGACTCACGACACCCAGTGGTTATTTGAAATAACACAGGCTTACAGAAGCCATGTAGAATGTGAAGATGCTTATCTTAATTCCCAGGTTCACAAAATTAAGATGCAACTAGAAAACTGAAGACACGGGACAAGTTACAATCCATATTAAAGATTTTGTAGAGATGGTCTTAGCAAAGTCAACATTTATGACACAAAAAAACTCCCAAAGCCACCACCACCATCTGAAATACAAAGCCAAATAAATTTTGAACTCCAGGAAAACATAACATCTAACTTACTTTGGAGCAAACAGTAGCTCTTCCATTACAACACTGTAAATCCTGCAGATTTTTCCACCAGAAAAAAACCACTATACTGACAGGATTTCCCTGATAGCAGTGCACTGATTAAGAAAAGCTATCCTTCTACACTCTGTAGCTTTCCACACACTGGAGACTATTGAAGCTGGACAGAGAAGATAACTGTGCTGGGGAAGTGAGGGAATACAAATGGGCTTGTTGCCCTCCAGAATACTCTGGATTGCTGCAATGTTCTGATGCTGCAAGGGTTAAAAGCAGTCACTGGGGCTCCTCTTTTGCACAGCTTCTCCAAATCCTCAGCTGGCCCAAAAGTCTAGGAGTTGGAAAGGGAATATTAGATCCACCTTTGTTCTCCTCATACATAAAACTACAGAAGAGTGTAAGAGCATGAAAAGTGCTTTATTCTTCTATGCCATCTCTGCTAATCATTTGTTATTTTTAAATTAGCATCGTTGCCTTCTCTTACACTGGATACATGTATGGTAAAGATGAAATTGCAGATGGATATAAGAATATGAAAGATGTGTACTTTGAAAAGAATACATACCTAGATAAAGTTGAAATGTAGTAGAAAAGGAGCCATTACTAAAATACCATAATTAGAGAAAAATCATGTTAAGTCAACTGCTGGGTGAAATTCTGTGAGCTGTGATAGAATTCAGGTCAGAGCACATCATCACACAATGTTTCCTGCTTTGATATTTATTAAATAAGATATTAATTATTAATAAAATCCATACATGGAATGTATTTTCAAACAGATTTGGAGCTTTAATGTTATTTTAAATGTCCAACAACACACTTTATCTGCACAAATTCATTCTTTTATTGAGACCAATGAAAACTTAGAGATATGAATTGAACAACATTCTTCTACTTATATATCAAAATTACAAAAGTGAATAATAGAATGAACAAAGATAGCTGTATTAAAATATCATAAAAATTAGGCTGGTTCAATGAGGTGAGATGAATAAAGATATTTATTTGCAGACTAACTTAATACAATATAGCACTTCTTAAATTGTATTTTGTCTGTGATAACAAAACAAATCAGTGAGTATCTGAAAAAAAAAAAGATTAAGTACCTGGTGTTTTCAGACCTAACCTTTCCTGTTCAGACAGTGTAATATGAAACCACATTCCTCTGACCTGGCTATGCTTTACTTCCAAAGTTTGCCAAACATTTCTTATTACTGCTGTGTTAGGACAAAAGATTCTTTGTCCCATAAGCATTTATGAAGTCCATGCATCAACACCTTTATTAATTGTTCAGTAAGCACACAAGACCTATTATTTAATCACCTCATTGGATAAATACTTGCCTTTGTCCCTCTTAAGCCATGAAAGAAGATTTCTGCATCTTTTCCTGAGAGATTCAACACCTTTTTTTAATAAGTGTTGAAACACCTAAACTGAATAAACATGCAGTCATACTTCACTCATATTCTTTTCACTCTTTTCCTGTTGTATGACCAGAATAAACAGGGAAGTGAACAAAAAGTTAATACTTATTTGTCAAAACACTCACCTTTAGGATCAACAAACCAACCACTGCATAACATAAAGAAAAAGGAAAACATCCTGTTGCCACTGATTGTAATCCCTGAGCTCACACAGTAAATAAGACCTTTGGTCAATGAAGAATCAAATGAAAGGGAAAGGGAGAGAAGGGGCAATGGCAGAAATATTACTAAAACTACAAAAAAGGCAAATTTGGAGCAGGAAGAATTCATATTATAACGCTAAATATAAACCTAAGGTTTAACTCAATTCCGGGAGAATTCAGCTAACAAGACTTAATTTATTTAGAACAGAGGTTTACCTTGTCTATCCAAGAAAAATTCTCTATTAAATAGTATAGTATTTCAGTTCTCCTACCTGCTGCCCCTTGGATGAAGGCCTGATAGCGCACATTTCAGAACTGTTCTGAATCACCTGAACTGAACAGCAGGTTGTCTGTCTCAAACACAGGCTGCTTGCTCTCTGGTGAGCTGTTTTCACTGAGCACCCACACCCAGTCCATACCCTGAGAAATCTAGTCTCTGTGTAAAACAGTAAGGGTTGTTTCTGTGTATAAGGCAACACAGGATCATGCCTAAGCAAATGTGATGATAGAACAGCTTTCTTAGCATGCTTTTCCTCAGAACCCAAAATTCCTGAACAGTAAGGGATCCAAATCCAGAGTGTAGAGATCACACGTCTCATACTAAAGTTTAGATGTAATCAGAGCCAACTCTGGCACTTAAGTACTCAAAAATATATCCTAAGAATAAGAGTCAGTAGTGTTCTCTCACAGCATTTCAGATTGGTAGGACTGGAATCCATTAATGTGATATTTTTTAAATTACGGTGTCATTTTACATAATCCCAGACATTTTTATTTTGCATTGGGCAAGTTATTTATGAGACAATGCTGACATTAAAGGTCCTTCTCTTTTTCATCCAGGAATTCATTAGATCTTGTTGATCTCTTTTATCAGTTTACTTCAGGTTCTTTAACAACACCATGATAACAATGAAAGTATTTCTTTCATCCATTTCTGTTCAAACAATTCATTGGGTCTTTGCTCAGCTCTTTCACACAGCCTTTTCAGTTTTCTCTAAAGAAATGGCTTTCATGTCCAAATGCAAAATATTCTTACATATTTCTGGGTGCTGGTAGCATTTATGCAGTTCTCAGAACAATAGTAGCTACTCTAGTTATATTCATTGAACCAAGGACTCACTTCCTCCTATTTATTTGCCCTTGGTTTAGATGCAGGTCATGGAAACCAAATCCACATATTTCACACTTATCAACCAGGTAAAAGTTGATAGTTTGTTTTTACTCATGACAGGAAGAAGTGATTCTTCCCCTGTACTTGGCACTGGTAAAGCCACACCTCGAGTTCTGTGTCCAATTCCAGGCCCCTCAATTCAGGAAAGGACACTGATGTGCTGGAGCAAGTCTAGAGAAGGGCGACGAAGCTGGTGAAGGATCTAGAGCACAAGTTCTGCGAGAAGCAGCTGAAGGAGCCAGGGTTGTTTAGCCCAGAGAAAAGGAGCCTCAGGGGTGACCTTATCACTCTTACAAATGCCTGAAAGGAGGCTCGAGCCAAGTGGGAATTGGCCTCTTTTCCCAGGCAACCAGTGACAGGACAAGAGGACATAGTCTCAAACTGTGCCAGGGGAGTTTTGGCTGGAGATTAGGAAGAATTTCTTCACAGAAAGGATGATTTGACATTGGAACAGGCTGCCCAAGTAGGTGGTGGAGTCACTGTCCCTGGAGGTGTTTAAGAGTGGACGTGGCACTTAGTGCCATGGTCTAGTTGACATGGTGGTGTGCAGTCATACGTTGGACTTGATGACCTGAGGTCTTTTTTAACCTAATGGATTTTGTGATTCTGTGGTTCTTTCTTTTGCCATATTTTCCCCCTTTGAGACAAGTCCGAGACCTGTTTGATGCTGCTTTCCTCATATCTGAAGTGTCCGGTCGTGTTTCATTTCTCATTCATGGAGTTAGAGAGGCTGTACAGAAGTCTAACCTTCGTAGTCTTTAGCGCAGTATTCGGGAAGCCCAGCAGCATCCCAGACTCCTGGCTCTGCTCGCCCTGCCCCGCTCCCTCACACGCCCAACCCAGACAATGAACACCCTCAGCCTCCGCACTCCCGCCCGCCCGACGGCGGCGGGCCGGCCCCGCTGTGCGCATGCGCGCTCCTGGAGCGGGCCGGCCGCGCTCCCCCTCCGTGGCCGTGAGGGCGGTGCGTGCCCAGGGTGCGTGTGGCGCATGCGCGGCTCGGCGCGGCTGAGCTGTGGTGGTCCCGCGCCCAGGTGAGGGGCGGCCTGGCCCGGCCCGGCCGGGCTGGAGGCGGTGGCCGCCGCCGTGAGAGAGCAGTAGCGGCCCTTAGGTCCCGGGACTGTTCTATATCTGCTGCACCTCGCCGTGTGGCGGGGCGGCGGCTCGGGCCCGGCAACCGGGTGCCTCGGCCCGCCTGCGCGGGCTCTCCTCGTGCTGCAGGGCTCCGGGGCTCCCCGCAGCCCGAGCCTGGCGTGTGGGCCCGGGAGGCGGTTGGGTGGGATCAGAGGGAGGGACGGCCCTGGACGACGGCGTGGGCGCCCGGTGCTTCAGGCGGTGCGCGGCTGAGTTCCTGCCCGCCCGTCCGGGGGGCGGCTCTGGCCCGGGGCTGGGCAGGAGGGATCTCACGCCCGTGCCTCGGAGGAGTGACACTTCTGCTTTGTTTATTTTCGGTTGTGGTTGTGTTGTTTGGTTTTTTTCCATAAGAGAAGATGATGTGTCAGCCCTTGGCAAAGGTTCCCCTGATGCAAAGCTGGCAGATGAAGTGTTCTTGTTTTATTTATTTCTAGCCCTCCTCTTTCTGTTTCTTGTTTTGGTTTGGGGTGGGTTTGGTGTTTTGGATTTGGGGGGGGAGGATTTTTTAGATTAGTATCTATGCAGATCAGTTTCTTAAAAAACCACATTTGTGTTGGAAAGGGCTAAGTAATGAGAGCGTGGATCGTGACTTAAACCACATCTTCCGTTGCAGGGATAGCATCTAGGTTGCTCTTATGTAATCATGTTTGTTCCATACCTATTAGCAGGCAGGCAGGTGTGACTGAAGATGGAAAGCAAAAATGACACAAGTAGCGACTTGAGGAAATTTTCTTCTGCTGACCATTATTTCATCATTCTTTTAATAGACAGTCATATTCCTGTTTCAGAATTCATTACTAGTGCCAAGACTTTTAGGATTTTAGAGCACACTTCTAACAACCAGTTGGCAGGACCTGAAGAAGAAACTTGCATTTTGGGATAGATTATTCCAGAATGTTTGCTGCTATGTCATTTAAAGCAGCTTGCACTGGATAGTGCTGCTGATGAACTGCTGGCCTGACTATGATGCAGACTCCTGAGTTCTTGTTTTTGTAATGTAAATATAAAACTCTTAACGTGAGACATAACTTCAATGCATTACTTTATAGGAAAATAATTTCTACAAGTAATACTAGAAATAATTTCTGCTCTTCATTCTGTCAGTTTTCTGTTAGCCAAACTCTCAGTTACCTTCTTTAAGAGAAGCAGAAACTTCATCTTACTAGATGCTGCCTACCCTTGGGAAGCAGCTGAAGGTTGTGACAAGTATGTAGTGTGGGAGGCCATAATGTTACTACATTTTTCTGGTTTTCATGGCTTTTAGTTTCAGCCTTTCAGTGTTTTCATTCTGTGTGTGGGAAGAAGGGGGCATTTCTAAGGCCCTTGCTCCCCTAGGAGTGCATTGCAGTACGTGTTGCACTTTTAGCATAATGGATTTCTTTAGCCCCCAGTGTGTTCACTGATCACTCACATCCTTTTCTCTGATGACTTACTCTACTCTTGAGAATGAAACAAACTGTGTTAACAAAACCACAGCTTTGTGGGTTCAGCTGTATTTGTTGTGAGAGCTTCACCCAGCACAGCTGTCTTGTTTTGCAATTCAGTCCTTGGGACAACAAAGTTTTTGTAAGATAAATATGGCCTGAGTAACTTTTATTCTTGAAATAAATGTTGTTTCTGAATAACCTTTAATTTTTAGTTTGTTTTGCTTTTTTGGGGTTGAGAGATACATTCAATGCATTCATTTCCAATCTATGTTTCATTCTTTCAGTATTTTGAGATATTTCTTAAAGTCTCCAGTTCACTCCAGTTTCCATCTCACTGGCAAAAGGAGATATGCAACTTGACCAGAGGGACATTGTTTTAGTTACAGATAACAAGCATACACTTTGTATTTGCTGTTTTTGCTTGGTTACCCATGTTGCTGAACCTCATAGATTTGGGCGTTACATTTTTAGCAGGTCTAGAAATTGTGTTCCTATTTCCCAAGTTTTGTGTATGCAGTAAGGAATTTTTACCTTGTCCGACATAATTCATAATGGAGTTAGAAATTACTGATGTGTTACGTTCTCCAGGTGAATCTGCTATGTACTTTACTCAGAAATTTTAAGTATGAAATAGTTCTGCTTCAGGTAATTGAGTAAGATTGGCTGCCCTGTGCACTGTAGTCTGCCTTGCTTAGCCACTAAAGAAAGGAGCTGAATACACTGGGTGCATTCTGCCCCTTCAGCTGCCATCTGTGTCTTCAGTACTTCTAAAATACCTTTGATTAATTGATGGCATTCGATAAAGGTTTTTTTAAAAAGGAAAATATCTGTACCATATTTTGCTTCAGTTAGTTGCTTCCTTCCTATGCCTTAGGTGTTTTGGCATCTTCAGCCTATCCTAAAGAATTCCAAGCCATTCCTAGTATGATATTGTTCTCGTGTTGGTTCATGGGACTAAAGATGGGCTCATGGAAACTTTCCAGAAACTTAAAAAAATCAGCCTAAGTCAGATGCAAAACTTTAGTTCAGAAGATTCTACAGTGTCACTTGATGCAAGGAATTGTTGCTTATGTTTTCTACTCTGTGATGAGTTATGAAACATGCATAGTTTAGATTTTTGCAGGGAATAAACTTGTTTTATTGGCAACTTTATTTTCTACTCAGAACGTGTGATAAACACAGCAAATGTGAGTCTGGTAGTTTAATAGAATTCTGCAGGTTGCTTGATAGATACAGCAAATTTTCTGTATTGACAAACATAGCCACCCTTGTCTTATACAGATGGAACTTTCTTTAGATTTAGATAAAGTCCTTCTTTGTTCTTAACTGTTGTAGTTCCTCACCGGCAAAGGTGTTGAAAACTGCCCACGGCACCATGGAAGCACTGAGACAAAATAGTCATCTATTGACACCTTTGAGAAACTATTGGGCAAAGTGACGGAAATGAAGAGCTTCAACCATCGCTTCAGTATGGCAGCAGCTGAATCTGACAAAGACTCTGGATACTCAGGTTTAGAAAACCACTGTGTTACCTTTTGTGTGTGTTACCTTGCTGAAGCTTTGCTTTAATTGGTGATTTTTAACAAATCTGACTAACCCCTTACAGTTTGTGTCTCATTACGTTGCGGGGCCTTTTTATGCAAGATAGGTTTCACCTGCAGTCATCCTACCACCAAAGTCTTTCGGAGTTATAAAGTTCATCCTGTGAATTTGGCATGGGTATTTAAAATGTGCTTAGTAAAGAAATTAATGGAAGAATCTCAGACTTCAGAGCCTAGAAGTAGAGATGGCAAAATTAATTTTTGTTCTTTGCAGTGATGAATGAATTGTTGGATTATGCTGCCGAATGTCTGACAGTGTGACCATCTTGTCAGTGGAGCCTGATAAACCAGAGAGTAATGGTTATAACATCAGTAAAATAATAGACAAAGTGTGCCATTTTAGTACTCAACAAAACTGTGCAAAAATGGCCTTTAAAGGAGAAAAACACTTTTATGAGAGATACCTGCTTTATTGGGGGTTTAGATAGAAAATTTCAAGATACAAAATGCCTGCAGCACAAACTACAGATGTGGCAATGCTGGAGCCTGTAGTTTTTTCCTGTGTCAGTTTTACAGCCATGTTCATGATAATATGCAGTTCCTTGGAGACTAAATACAAAAGAACAAAAAGTAGTAGATTCTTTGGGGAGAAAATATCTGTGTAAGAACTGACATGAAATACAAAGTCTTTTATTAGAAGCTGTTTGACAGCTGTCACAGCAGCTTTAATTTTGTTAATATTACAGAACTAAACTTTGTTGTTCTTTGTGACTTGGTTGAAAGGAGGCAAAATAGTAGAACTGAAAGGCAATAGTAAGCATGTTGCATGTGGAACTACTAACAGCTGAATTCTGCATCTGGCAGATGGAAGTTCAGAGTGCCCAAGTGCTATGGAGCAGACGGACTCGGAGGACGTGCTGAACGCATTGTGTTGGAATGCAGAGGATGGACCTTGGCAATGCCCAAGGACCACAAGCGGCTCTTTTCCTGCACTTTCTCCTATGGTTGTAATGAAAAATGTGTTGGTTAAGCAGGTAGGGAAGAAATAATATATTGAAAAATATTGCATGTTCTTAATTTTTTTTAAAAAATGTTTTTGCTTTCAAAAAGATTTTGCAAAGTTGTTGCAGTCCAGAAAGTAACTGGTAACTTTAAAATTTCTAATGTGACTCTCTGTTCTTTTGAGGGGCAGCTGGGATCACTAAGATGGAATGTGAAATGGAGAAACTCTGCTCTCTGTACTTAACCTCTTTGTCTGAAAGGAAACCCCCCAAAATATAATACATCTTTAAGAATGCTATGTAAATAGCACCAAAGGTTAAACAGAAAGGGGTGATTTTCTTTTGAAAGCTGCTGTTGTCTTTTTCGTTCAATAAAGATGGTGAAGTAGGATGGTAGGTTTGTTTCTTCATTCTTAGATTCTAGAAGTGCTTCATATGCAATGGGACACACCACTCCAGAATGTTACAAATGAAAAAATTAAATCCTTATCTGAAGTTAGCTGTGGTGCTTCTACTTTAACAGTTGTTTTCTCTTTATTGTATGTGACGGTTCACATTGCAGCAATTACATTTCCTATTTATGTTCTGCAGTATTTTGTAATGTGTAGTTTCTCCAGCACATCTGTGAGACCCCTAACTTTCACATTTTAACAGAAGATAGCACTCCAAAGTACTGTCATACTATTAGACCTCCTGCTCTGTACTCACTTACTTTTGGAACAGAGCAAAAGTTCTTCAGTGTTTTTTTTTTTACTAGAATTCTTCTGAGAGTACAGTGGGAATGGGGAGAAAGAATACAGATCCCGATTCTTTTTCTACTGAACCTGTTTTGACATTAAGCAAGACCTAGTAAACGCTGTTAGTATTTAGCAGATTATGCATTTGTGGGGGAGATGGTTCTGGTCTTTGAGCATCGTGCTTTATCTTGACAAGAAACAATCTTGTTTTATAGTCACATTCCTAGATGTGTGGACAAAATACTGTGTAAACAAATACTAAAGTTTTTTTTATAGTCAGGAATAGGCCAGCTTCACCAAAGATTGATAGCCTTTGTCCCATAGCTCATAAGTTAAGACATTACCTGCACTAATTCCAGTGTTAAGCTCCAAGTTGTGTTGAAAACAATTAGAAGAAGCAGCTAATAATAAGTAGCTTATATATAAATATAGATATAAAAAAAGTCCAACCGCATACATATATATACATATGTATATTATAAAAACCTCTGGTAGTATAGCAAAAAGGGAATTTGGCAAGGAAGAGTTGGAGGTAGATAAAACGACCACACTTGGTTCCCTTGAGTAGGGTGTCATAACACCTAAGTCTAATTAGGTATGATTAAAGACATTAATGTTGTTTACTACAATAAAGAAAGCACCAAGTCTAGGTCAGAATAATAATTAAATGTCCTTCTGCCCCTTTTTATTATGCCTAGTGATCTCAGATAGTCATGCTAGTCATCTGTTTAAAATGGTCTTTTCAACACAGCACTTAGTTGGGTTTGCTGGACAAAAAAAAAAGGCAGCATCCAATTACTGCTGTTCATTTGTTCGAGTTTCAGTGTCAATCAGCATCACCCTTCTGTCCTGGTACCATTGTCATCCTCCATAGTGATGGTTATCTGCTGTTACGTGCCGGCCCAATTTCAGAATGTAAACAGCTAACATTAGTGTTACTAAAGAAAAAATCAACAGCAATTAATTCTCTGAAACACAGTGCTGCTTGTGTTAAAGTTTCTGTAAGTCTTGTAAAATACTTTAATAAATAGGAGGGCTTCTTAGACAAGTGACGCTGATACATCACAATGTTAGCTTTTTGTCAATTAAAAAAAGGTAACAAAATACACAATTTGAAGAATTAGTAAAATAAAGGTGTCCTTCTCTTCTGAAAACCAGATTTCTAGTAGGAGAACAAGAGCAGAGTGCAATGTGAGAAGGAAAAGGAGAAGGTGGATAACAGAGATAGGAAGAAACCCAGGAACAAGATAAACAGTTACCACAGCTCTTTTGGCCTCAATTATCATGGGGCTTTGCTGTGCTAGGTGCTATTCAGTGGTGCAGTACATGGTGGCTTCTGACTCTAAACCCTTGCTCCTTAAAGCTACGTGTTCTGTCCTGTGTATGTGTAGCTACTGTATTAATATGCTTCCTCACTTGTAACATCTCCAGATCCTTTCTTTTGAATGTTCTTTCTTCTGTGTTAAGGTAGTAATATTTATTTTTACAGGTAGCTGTTCTGTACCCCTATTCCATAAGCACCTTGCCCACTGAACCAAAGAAACATGGTGTCAGAGTAGGTAATTCAATGTTATCTCCAAGTCTCAGTATCCTAATCAGTGGGTAATACCTGCTTTTGGTAAGTTCAAGTCCTTTACTGGGGAAATGGACTTTAGTAGAGCATGTTAGTATTTGCCAGTTTAAAAATTATGAGACTGCTGGAAAGGATATGGATTTCAGATTACTCAGTACTAAAGTAGTACTATAGTTCTATATAGTACTACAAATAATAAAATGTATTTGTGGTAGCTAAAAACTGTGCCTTCAGCAGGCCTGCCAGTTGTGTTCCAAGTTGTAAGAAATTGAAAAAGCAGCTGACAATATAGTAGTATAATTGTAACAGCGATTACTTAAATATATTAAGAAGTGAGATTTTGCTTTAGAAAGAAATAGTGTCTCCTACTAGACCATTTGATATCTTTGGAGAAAAGCAGGCATGTTTTTGGTCAGAAGATCTCATGACGACCTGTAGTAAAATGTTAGAGGAAAAATAGGCAATGTCTTGTAAAAATGGATGTAATCCTCCATATTCCAGAATATGGCTTGTACGAGGGAGTGAAAACTTGGGCATTTTTCTTGAAGTATAATGCTTTTAAAGTTTATCAGTGCACACTGTTTCGACAGAGGTATGAAGCTAAACTCTTCTGGGCTTATGGCAGGCTTTTTTCCTTGCATTGGTTGATGTTCAGCATCCTTTTTTTTCTACTTCATGGTTTTAAATTTATTGAAACTGTGTGTTGTACTTAAAATTACAAGACTTACTGAACAGCTGTTGTGTTTCTTAAATAACCGTATCAAAAGCTTGCTATGAGAGTAGAATCGAGAAGATTTGCATTGCTACCTTTCAACAGAGGGAGTCTGAATTGTTCCTAAAATGTCTGTACAGTCTTTCCTCAACTCTTAAGATATTTCACAATCACGAAGCTTAATTATTTTTCAGCTTTTCTGTGCACTTGTTGTTTGACCCCAAGTCTGGGTTGAACGTTGTACAATATAAGATTTCAATGTAATCCTTTTTTAGGAGAGCATGTATAAATTCAGATTGAATTGTTTTAAAATACACTTGCTGTTGCATAGTAAAAGGATTATGGATTGCAGCTCTGTTTCCACCATCATGCTCTGTTGTCAGAGAAAGAGAAGGGTGAGTTTGGTGTAAAACTCTTCAGAACACATTAATTGGACAGTATATATCAAATATGGAGAAATGGCACAGTCCACCTGTTTTAAGGTTTTTTTTATCCTCTTCTACAATACTTTTGTGATACTTGTGGTTTTTCCCTGTTTGTGCTTCTCAGGGGAGTTCATCACAGCTTCAGTCTTGGACTGTGCAGCCATCCTTTGAAGTGATTCCAGCTCGGCCACAGCTAGTGTTTCTTCGTCCATCAATCCCACCTCCCATTAATCCTCACCCTGTTGGGAAAAAGAGAAATGACTGCACTAATTACCTGCCCATCCTGAATTCTTATCCCAAAATAGCACCACAGCCCTGCAAAAGAGATCACTCCTTTGATCTAGAAGAATGTCAGGAAACCACTTGCCATAAACGACTCTGCACAGAAACACCCAAGATGGAGACTTCTCCTGTATTGATGAGCACAGGCTTGCCTACTAGTCCTTTTGCCCACCTACCAGTTAGCTTTAAAACCCCTCAGGATTCTAACCAGCAAAGTTCTTCAGCTCTGGTGACCAGTGGAAAACTATCAGCTCTTCCTGGTTTTCATCGTGTTTCCAGTGACACTCAGAAAGTGCCAGGTTTGACTCCCCTTTTGCCTTTTGGAACTCTGCAGGCAACAGAGAGCGAGAGCGCATCACAGACTACAATGCAGTCTGCAGTGTGGAGCCCTCCATTGATACCAGAAGAGATTTGCACTACCCCTGAGCTGCTCTTGCAACAACAAAGCAAGTGCAGACGCTT
Organism: Atrichornis clamosus; assembly: GCA_013400975.1. Classification (NCBI taxonomy): domain Eukaryota; kingdom Metazoa; phylum Chordata; class Aves; order Passeriformes; family Menuridae; genus Atrichornis; species Atrichornis clamosus. The sequence continues at coordinate 28,398 of WBMZ01008460.1, read as the reverse complement.
TCAGAATACACTTGTTGTGCTACGCAGGTCAGGATTGCTGGAGATCACTTTAAAAACCAAGGAGCTCATTCATCAGAACCAGGTAACTCAGGCCGAGCTGGACCGGCTGAAGCACCAAACACAGCTTTTCATAGAGGCAATAAAGAACAATGCCCCACAGTCATGGGCAGAGCTAGAAGCATCTCTAACAGGATCTGATAAAGCTGATAGCAACCTTGAAGACCCCACTTATCCCAACATGTAGTAAAAAGGTGCATAGCTGTTGGTCACATTTATTTCTGTGCCTCCTTTTTCCTATGTGAAACTTTTACATGAGCATTTTTTGAGTCCAAGACTTGCAAAGTTGCATTGCCATTACCAATTTGTCTTCAGAGCCAACTGTGCGACTGGAGTAGCGTGGTGGGTTCTAGACAGAACGGGTACTTAGTACTGCAGTATGGCCTTGAACTCCGTGCTCATTCTGTGTAATTCCTTGAACTCTAGATGCTTGGATGTGCTCTGCTGGCACGTTCCTATTCTTGCAGTGAAAAGACAGTCATTTGCAGTATTCTGCAAGCATCTTCCTATTCCCATCTTCAAATAGTTGTTTCTGAGAGTGCAACAGCAGAACAGGCCCCACCGTTGGGCCATCAGCAGTTCCAAGTAGGTGAAGAGAGTTGGTGTGAGGAAAGGAAATTTAACATTGCTGGGGTGGTATCTTCAGGTTGTCTTTCGTGGTAGAAGAGTCTTGTTTTGGGGTTTTAATTTGTTTGAATTAGTGGAAATCTGCTTGTGCTGAAGAGGCATTCTTTACACATTGCAGTCTTTGGTAATGTGATGAGTGTCTTAGGACCCAAGTGAAAAGGGTTTTGATGAATATACTTTTAAATTTGATCTGTACAGTGGAAATCACAAGGCTTGCACTGGATGTGTTTGTTCCAGAGCCATGTTAATTAATGGTTAACAAGTGTACAAGGATAGTGGCTTTGGAGTTTCTCCTGAGCTGACAGATTAGACATTGTTATTAAAGGCTGCAGTGATTTTTTTTTTTAAAAAGTACGAGAAAGATACTCATTCACCAGGATTAATTTGTCAAGACTAGTTGCATATTATTTGATATGCGTATCTTTAGTTTACAAGCCTAAACTACACTTTTTTTCTGTGAAATCAGATTTTCTCTTTTCTAAAAAAAAGAGCGGTGAAATGAGAGGAGCATAATGGCCTGTGGTGAAACAAGTCCTTCTCCCATCCCCTTCCTTCTTGTTTTTATTTAGAGAAACCAGTTGAATGCATTGGGGGTGAGGGGTGTGTCAACTTGGATAAACTCCCTCAAAATTTATCTACCTACATTTGAACTTCAAAAATCAAACTCCAAAATATCTTTTCCTCCATATAGATTTATCTCATTTCTAGGCTCCTTGCCTTTAGATACAGCTGACACCACTGTATGCATGAGATACTGGCCTTGCTAGTGGAGAGCCACAGTGGTCATGTTACAACAGCTGTTTTACAGACATTTATTTCATTGTAGTTTATCTAAACACTTAACTACATCACTCCCTGCAGTCTGAAGAGTTTTTTTCCAGAGGCAGTTTGTGTAGAAAATTAAGAACGGCTTTGTCTAAGAACGTTAAGGAATCTGGATCATCTCTTTGTTCCTTTCTGTGTGACAATATTTTCAAAAACTTGTGCCATCTAGGTGACTAGGTATTTTTGATGCTTTGATTAGTTTTAGAATCTGTTTCAGATTCTTACAAAAAGAAACTTGGAAGTAGGGTCTAGACCTGTTCATTTTCTGATACCTCTGGGAATCAGTATTGCAGAAGACTGTAGAGAATACTCCTGTAGTTCTTCCTCAAACTGGCACATTAGAGAAATTGTAAAGGGACTTCTCTCTGTAACGGATTTCACCCTTTTCACACTGATGAAAAAAAATGCTGTACATGTCTTATAAAGATGAGGCACATGAGTCATATTTGTACTAGCCATAGGTCTAGAGAGAAAGGTTGTGGCAGGGTTTGTCCTAGTGGAGCTGTAGCAAACTAGTAGCCGTGCCTTTTGTAGGATCCTGCCTACCTGCTGAAGACTGGTGCAGTATGTGGGAATTGATCAAAAGTGTTCATAGACTCTGTTCTGTCATGTATTTTTTTTTAAACATACCTGATATAGGTGTGATACTCCCATGTCTGGTAACTTGCAGCCCAGCAATATCAAAACTCAGCCAGCAAACTCAGAAGGCAGCACAGTGCAGTGTAAAAATATAGGACACGTCCAATCTAGGCACAGCCTATCAGTGGTGATATCTGCACCAAATGACATGTAGGAGAATAGATGTGATGGTACCTTAGGCCATTTATGAAAGAAGAACTTGTTTTCATCTGAGCTTCTTACAAGGAGAGGAGGCAGTTTCATTGATCAGATACCTGTTACAGTCCTGGAGGTGTGAGGTATGCGAGAGTGCATAGGATATTTTTCCTAAAGTTCTTATTCTACGTATTAAATAGGAGAACTTGAAGTTCAGAATATGTATTTTTAGGAAGTGGTTGTCCTAGAAAACAAGATGATGGGCTCAGGCTACCTAGAGATGAAAGGAAGGCAGAAAAAGTGAAGTCCAATCCTAGCTGTTCGAGACAAGGAAAAATGAGTCTACAGGTGACCTTCTCCCTTCTATTTCCACTGCTCTGATAGAGTATAAAGGAATGAAAAACTTGCCTTGCAGGGCAGTACCCTCTGACTTAGGGAGACTTTAGCTGTTTGAAATCTCTCATAGTACCACATGTAATTTTTCCCTGAAAGTACTGAGGGTGGGTTGAAGTGGGTGTGCTTACAGCTAATGGGCCTTTCAGCTGGTGTAATTTGTATTAATATATTTTCAGTAAATCTGTGAATAAAATCCAGCAGCTGGTTAGAAATCTCCTACTGGGCATCAGTCCAGACTTAAATAGTATTTACTGAACTAGAAAAATTCACTCAGAAACTCTTATACTTAAATCTGGGGCCCCTTAGGAACCATATCTCTAGATAATGGGAAATCTTGACACAACATCTATTAAAAAAAAGGATGTTGAAGGTCTCTGGTGATAAATATGTCATCAGGTACCATTCTGTTCAGTTTTCTTAGCTGCCTTTATTCCTGGAAGCTCTGATAAAGTTTTAAACAATAATGGCTTTCCTTTCTTGGCTGCGATGTAATAAAATAGGTTAGCTTGGAAATACGCTGAGAAAATTAGCTGAGTACATCAGGACCAGGATAAGTCCTGATTCTGGGCAAGATCTGGAAGTGGTCCAGTAGATTTGAACAGAAATATTAGCCTCTGAATGGAAATCTGTAAGCTGTGAACTTAGAGACTGCCATTTTTTTGATCTTTGAAGCAGCAAGACTTGGTATTAAGTTAGCTGAAGACAGCTGTCTCAGTCTATACAATGGAGTGGCCTGCTGAAGCTTCAGCTGTTGCTGACAACTAGCAGGTGGGGTAGCTTGATGGGTCAGACAGACTGGTGTTTTTGTATTAAGTTTTAATAAATGTTGGTATTTTTGATTACTTTTACTATGTCTTTTTGAAATTCTACTGTTGTCATTGGAATGTAAATATTTTCTGTACTTTCAAAGTCTGTTGCTAGCTCTGAACACGGTAGCCTAAGACCTCTGTTATAGAATATTACCTTTTTGCTAAAACTTTGCAGAAGCTGACTGTGAAATATAAATTAAATAAAGTATATACTTGAAAAGTTTGTGGGTTATTTTAATGCTGTTAAACTGCAAAGTCCCTGGTCTCTGGTTCCAAAGCATGCTTTAAATACAGCTCCACAACAGCAAGTTACCCATGTGGGAAAGTGCGGATCCAAAAGTGATACTATGATGCATCTCTGAAGAGAGTCATGTGAGCTTTAACAGTATGTATGAATTAAAGGCTCTCTGGGAGAAGCATGCGTAGAAGTGGGTTGTACAGAACTCTAAAAATATATTGTCGTGGGTGACCATTGCCATAGATCTGTCATGAACAACCTGGAAGGATTTTTCCATCTCTGCACTGTTGCCTCTGTGATGACTGTACATTATGCTCACCGTCTGTGCAGGGTGAACTCCTACGCTGTGTCTTAATCCTGTGAGCTGGGTATGCAGAGGTTCTAAATTGTGAAGTAAGAATCTTGGCTACTGAAAGAATTACTAGAGTGAAAAATTTTACACTCTCTCGAAGAACGTTCTCCAACTAAACCTGTGTACCAGCTTTTCACTAAAATACATTTCTTCAAAATCTGGCTGTCTTTGCGTGGTCTTTCTTTTGTTCAGACATGACTCCTGTGGGGAGAACTAGGCAGTCATGCCCAAAACATCCAGCAGCCTTGTGGCATGAGATCTTGTCCTAAGATACAAGAGATTCTGGTTAAAGCTCTTACCTAGCATCAGACAAGTCAATAACCTGAATCTCATTGCCTTATTTCCAAAAAGGAGTGCCATCAATTGAAATAATTTTATTTCCTGAGACCGGAAACTCAGTGTTTGCAAATTTTATATTCATAAAAGTATGGATACAATTCAAGCAGGAAAATTATCAAGTTTCCATCTCTTCTGACCACCTTTTCCATGGTGAAGTCTATCTGCAGCATGTCAGGCCTGTTCACCTTTATTTCACTGCGGCTGAAAAGGTAAATTGCTTCTTGCAGGTGCATTGCATCTGTCTTGTTTTTCTTTCTCAGTATACAAACGGTCTGAAAGGAACAGTACCCCTGCAGGCTTAGGCTGAGCAATCTTCTGGCATGCAAGATTTCTGGCATCCACTAGATTTTAACATAGCATGCTGTTACTGCTTTCATAATACATGGTACAGAAAAGTAGGGTCCCTCCCTACCTTACACAGATTTACACTCTTGCTGTACCTGGGTGATGCTTCTTTCAGGCAGTGGTGTAATGCAGCCACGTAGTCCCAACTGTATTGCATGGTCCTACATGTCCAAAATGCTCATGCCCACTTCTCTTCCCTTTTAAAATCTTCCTTTAAGGTATTGCCATGAGAAAAATTTAACAGTTCCAGTGTAATCTGGTTCAAAAGGCAGAAGGAAACACCATGTGTTCAGTCTGCTGTCTTGCAGAGCACAATTTCCAAGACTTCCTCAAATTACTGTTTGAACTAAAGCTGTTCTTAGAAGAAGCATCCTGCATCAATTTGAAAGCTCCTAAGATTAAGAATCCACCCAAATTGTTCAAAACATAATTAATGTTAAAAACATGGCTCATATTGAGCCTGAATTTGTCATCTTTCAGTATCCAGCTGTCAGATCTTTTGCCTTTTGTCTGCTAAACTGAAGTGCATGCTGTGACATTGCTGCTTTCACTGTAGGCATTTACAAACTGAACAAGTCATTCTTCAGCTTTCTTTTTGGAAATAAGTAAATAAATCTTCCGGATCCTCTGTCTGTGGCACTCTTCCTTGGATCCTTTAAAATAATTTAAATGCATTTTTAATTGGAACACTAATAGCAAAACAGGATTGCTAAAAGAATTGTACAGTATCTACTCTCCCTACTGCTACTGTACCTCGTTTTATAAGTCTTGGCCATGACATCAGATTGGAAGTCTAAAAAATCCCTGGGCCTGTTGCTTCTGTAGTTGGTGAACCCCTGTCCTGTAAGTATGTTTCCACATTCCTCTGAATGCAGTTTGCAGCCAGAAAACAAAGCAAGTTTTAGTAAGTGACCAGTTGTATTCATTAGTTTTCTCTGCTTCTCTCCTTTGAAATTTTTTCATCTTTAGATAACATTGCAAAGGTAATTTTATCTTGTATTTCAATTATTGAAAATAATATTAAATAATGTTACAGTCAACTGATTTTACACCATTTTAAAAATAAGAATAGGAGATTGTGCTTAATGGATGTCTCTATACAACTCAGAAACCATAGTTGCAATGTATTTCACCCCAGCTGCTTAATTTTGTATAAATCTTGGCTTCAGTCTGTCATGTAGCACACTTTTAAATGCCCATCAGTAGTATAAATCCTGCATGTGTGTTGGTCTTCAACCAATTTTTAGTTCTAGCTGATCAATTTAAGGAGTCAGTTTTATCTGAATAGCTCTATTTCTTATAAGCTTCAGTAATTTCAATTAGTTTTGCTTTCTATGTCCTAGAGTAATAAAATATTATGGGTTATTCCATTATTTTCTTTCAGTTGTCCTGCTATGTTAATTTGACTCAGTCTACTTACCCACTGAAAACCTGATGCTGTATTAGTTCTTTCCCCACCTCAGTCCTCTGAAATCTTTCCTAGTAGTGTGAAATTCATTGAAATAGTATTGGTGGTCCAGAGAGCTTCTTGATTAGCTCTGTTGAATTTTCAGTCACAACTTATTCAGACTTGCTGAATTTAAAATGCTTAATAACTGTAGTTTAAAATGTTCTGAATTACTTTTTGAAGTGGAAATCAAGCTACTGTCATGATCTGAGAGGAATAATACATCTGTCTTTTTTCTAATTGCTCAACAGGAATTTTTGTAAAATGCTTTTGCCACTGTGCATGACAGCAATATAATTTCTATCTTGAACTGAAGCGCTACCAACATAGATTTCTTCTGCATCTTGTACATATTAAGAAGTGGAGGAAATAGACCTTCTAGGGCCAAAAGGGGAGTTTCATCAATTCCTTAATTGTTTTCTTCAAGTTCTTATTGTGATTAAATTAATTGGGTTAATTGGAACTGGAATGCTTCTTATCATGCTCACTTATGCAATCTTACTTGTTTTCTGTAGCAGTAAGGGGTTTTTTTTAGGTCACGTACTAAGGCCAGGACTAAGAAATCTGATAACAGACAGAAAACCAGTCCTTATTGTTTTTTAATGGATAGAACTGCCTGAAAAATTCATGTGTTTTCAATGACAAACTCAGGCGTTTTTATTGAAAATGAAAACGTATTTTGGCTGAAAGCTTAAGTGTTTTTTGGTATTCGTCATAGCATTCATTTTTCAGTGAATCTCAAGCATTCTGGAAATAGTCTGGACTGTGGGAAAGGGGGAAGATGTTATTTCTCTAAAGAAATTAGGTAAACCATCATCTCCTTCACCTGGATTGTTTTGGGTTGCCTGTACAGGGAACAGGATCCCAACTTTGATGCCTGGTTCCACCACCTCATGCTGAAGAAGCAGAAGCCCACATAGGCAGTCAAAACTGCTCAGTTGTCTGCAATGGCAGAGGAGACTAATAAGAGAGATCCCAAGTGAGGATGAAATAGGATCTCCTGAGAAAGTCGCTGGCTCAGTGAGTACAAATACTGCTTTTTCATCCTAAAAATTCTACTTGAAAAATAATGTAGGGGTTTTGTTTGGCACAAAACATCACAGCGCCAGATAGGTCTTGTTCTACATTTGCCAGAGGCAGAGTTCAGTGCAGTGACTATTGTGTGAAATGGGCAGTGTTTAATGTGCAAAGTGTGAAATATAAGTAGATACTAGGAAAGCTGTTTTACCCAGGGTGAAGGTTAGCAATGCCTATTGGTTTGTGTTCTTGCTAAGTATTGTCTCCCATGCAAATAATAATGTTATACATGTCCAAACATGCTCAGAAGTCAGAATAGGACAATCTATATCAGAGTGAAATTGGTTCTCACAGTGCAATCCTGTCACTGACCACGCTTGCAGCACACTTAACACGTTAACACTTTTTGAGAACATCCTGAAAGTGGGTTGCTGAGACCAATTACATGATAAATGGCCAGAAAGTATTCAAAAAAATTGATTGCAAACTGATTGTGCAAGGATGAAAGTCTGAGCTTGATGGTAATCATCTAAATAGTGAAATGCCTGCAGGTCTATAATGGGAGCTCCAGCCAACCCAAACTGGGACAGAGCAGAGCAAGTAACTGCACCAAGGTCTATTTCTATAGTGCTCCTGGTCTGCAGTAGCAGCATTTGGGTAGAGACTGTTGAGAGATTGTATTTAAGACGTTGTCATTCAGAGTGAGATGTTGGTGCACAGATAAACTAATGGTCCTGACTAGCTTCTAGCAGTTCAAAAACAAGGTGGGCAGTGTGAACATGCATCCCATGGCCAAAGCTGAAGAGTCTGTTTCTTTGAAAGACTGAGATACAAAGGTCAAACTTGCTTGCACGTTAAAATTGTTACCCCGTTCATTTGTTTCCTCAGCCAAACTTAAAACAGTAATGTTAGGCAAAGCTGAATGATACACTGCCTCTGCCTGATCCTGGAGCCAGCAAAGTTATGGGAAAGATTATTGCAGTTTCTAAGGCTTGCTCTTTTTGTCAAATTCCAGTGCTTCTCCAGAACCTAAACACCTACCAGCCTGAGACACTACAGCCATCTGATGTGAAATGTTTATTAGTGAGCTTTGTTGAGTGAGTGGAAGAAGATGAATGCCTTCCATTCCAGGGAGCGAGATGATACCCTAATACTGCTTTTTGTGTTTCATATTTCCTGTTTCCACATTATAACATCTGTTTATCTGCAGATGAACACCTCAGAGGAGTACCCACATTCTTGCTTCATCTCACTGCTCTGGCAGTTGGCTCAGTAACAACCAAGTGCTCAGTAACCATGCAGAGATTCATTATTTCTTAAAATGAAATGACAATAACAATAACAGGTGGGAAGGGAGAAAAATACCCCATTGTTTTCCACACCTTAGTTTATCTTTGGGCATGCTTTTGTAATTTCTTTATCACACCCTGTTCTTATGCAAGATCAGTCCTTAACAGATCATTTTTCAGTAAATGGGTTACTGCATCCATTTTAGGTCCCTTCAAAATATAAATATGACTAAAAATAAGTCTTAATTTGCCTGAAATTGTTTCTGTTTGGGATTAGAACAAGTACAGCAGCACTCAATTCTTCTTGGACTCCTCATACATTTCCATGGCCCCCAAGATCCAGGTGAGAACTTCTCTAACCTAAGCACACATAACAGCATGAAATTGATATTGGCAATTGTGCTCACACTTAATGTCCTACAAGTGCCATTAGCACCGACATGTCTAACATATGCTTTTGGACTTCCTGATTTTGAGATTTGCCCTTTTTAACTCAAAAGAGATTTCAATGAAAATGTGATATTTATGATGTGTAGCATCAGATCTCAATCTTACTTTAGTGATTGCTATTAATGTTTAGTATTTCCTTGGCTAGAGAAAGTGTTTGTTTTAAATCACAGATTGTTCTCAATGCACGGTAATTTTCCATTGCTTATCTATAGTCTAAATTGTCACATCAGGTAGAAGATAAAATAAGAGAACTATGAGTGAGGGACTGGTTGCCATATGGCTGACACCTAAAATCTCAGCAATTTGACATAAAGAACGTGGAAAAACATGAAGAAAATTCCATAAAATTAACGTCATAAGTAGGTGGCAGCTGTTAGCAAAGGAGAAAGAACAAAGGCATAGGAAAGGAAAAGAATACTGAACACCAGTGTTACCAAAGATTTTTCTCACAGATACACGAAAATAGATTTTAAAGTAATCATCCACACAGTGGACCAGTATTCCAGGTTTCTTTTTAAAAATCTGTTTTTAAATACAAATACTTTTTTCCCCATTTGATTTAAATGTATAAGGTGAAATGTATCTTGGTGGTGGAGATGAATTCACTTGCTGCTTTCGTTGAGTGCTCACTCTTCTCCCAGGCTCTTTCTTTCAGCCAAAAATTTTGCTGTAGGCTTAAATTTGTGGCTTTAATCCCGCAAATCACACCCACCTCAAAAGCACTTGGCACCAGCATTGCTACTGCTGCATGAAATAATTCAAACAATAACATATGGCTGGAATTGATATGGCCCCAGGCTAAGTTTCTTGTCTCCCCTTGTAGAAGGCATTTTGATCTTCTCAGCTGTGAAATGAGAAAAGCAAAACTTGTTCCCTATTATAAGATGCTTTAAGCTTCTTGTCTAAGAATTGCAACAAGTCATGGCTGTGGGCTGTCATGGTTCTGGTACTAGATTTTCTAAAGGCTTAGCATTTATGTGGTTATACTAACCTACATTTGGGTTGTAGTTAATAAATTAAACTACATACTCACTGGCCTAATTTCCCGTAGTGTAATTCCACAAGTGAGTATAGAGACTGGTTCCTTATGATTTGGAAAACTGAAAGGAAAAAATATAGCTGACTAAAATCTCTACTTCTGTGCCTATCCAGGGAAACTTTTATAAATATTTCAAGGGTGATAAAGCTAGAGGAATGGATAGAGTGCTAGCTGGCTGTGTTGCAGACACGAAAAAAACCTTTTGTGGTATAAACAGACATCTGTCTTGTCCTGCTCATGTATTAATTTCTGCCCACACGTGTAATTTTCCTCTCCAGCATGTAAGCTTCTTCATGTAACTGTCATAATGCAGCATGTGAAACTGGGGTCAAAAGCCTGGAGACTTATCAGATGTCACATTATTCTATCTAAAAAGTTACAATACTTGAAATCAGAAAAATGTTCTCAATGCAGTTGTGAAAGACATTGAGTACTGCAGTCTAACCAACAGAACCACAAAACACATCAGTAAAATGAAGGGTGTGAGTAGTGCAGCTGCAGTTATGGGATTATGTCTATGCTTGAAGCTAAGGACATGCTCAAGTCTCTTTTCCTGGATTGTGCTACAGTGCTCTGCAACTAGTAGGACTGAGTATTTTCATTATTGTCTCTTCATCCATGAACTTCTGTCCTGCTTGTTTGCATGTGTTTACATAGTTTGCACAATTTTGTTGGAGAGACACTGGGATTTGTCAGAGCCCAAGGTGAAAAGGATCAGGATATAGGACTTGCAAGTACTGACTTTTGAAACAGTGTAAATTTTTGGAATAATCTTAGATGGCTTCTAATCTGTAGTAGTGCATTAATGAGCTGCATTTTTGTATGCCTTGAAGAATTTTTAGGGGCACAGTCTTACTATTTGTGCATCCATCTAAGCCAGATGATTGAGCCTTCCTCTCAAAATTCACATTTGTTAAAAGACTCAACATCTGCTAGTTAACTGCAAAAGGATTATTTTCTCTGATGTAGTGCTGGAGACTTCTGACCATCAGAGTAAGGCTTCTTATGCCTCAGGGACTTCCTATGGGGTGTGAAAATCTGTACAGCCTCTTAACACTTCAACTTAAATATGAACCTTAATTTTAGGCTTTTGCTGGAAATCTAAATTATGTATTGGTTACATTTCCACTGGAGTTTCAGTAAGTAAATTTTATCAAACAAGTATAAAAGGTCCTTCTAGTTGATTCATAAATAATAATAGCTGAGCTAATGAAATGTCTGTTTTCTCCTCTTTGGTATTTCCCAGATTTCCCAGTAAAGGTCTCCCAATTCTTCCATGTAAATCTTTTCATATGGTCCACTGTGTTTAATCAAAAATGTTTCCATGTATTATTTGGAAGGAGGGGGAAAAGGAGCAAGAGTAAAGAAGAAAAAGAAAGAATATCTTAATATTATGTCAGAATTCACAAGCGATCTTAAATCCTTTGTGACATATCTGTGTGCATGTGTTTATGTACCTGCTCTGTTTGAGGGTCGTGACATTACCAGAAGTTCTTAGCTGGCAACATTTTTCCAAACCATCTGAAAGCTGTGTTATGGAAAGTTAACATACCTAACTGTTCATTTCAAGGTTAAAAAAAGTCAAATAGAAATATAAATATGTTTTCTTCAGTTTCCACAGACACAGAGTGGTCATTCTGGCAGTACCTTAAAGTATAAAAAATATAAAAACATAAGCAGCTTGGGTATCTCCTAGTCCTATTGAAATTCTGAGAAATACCACCATAACTCCTCATTGAATGAAAATTACTTTAGGGATATAAAATGGTGACATTCTTTGCCCTCGGTTGTTGCTGAAGCATTTACAAACAGAAGCCATGTGGGAATTATGCTCTAATCCCATGCTTACAAAGAGAAGATCAAAACACTGTTTTTTGCTTCTTTCAACGCATATCACCTATTTATAACTTTAAATATTTGTGTTTTATTTTATTTTTATTGAATAAATTAGCACTGGTACTAATAAATATTTTGAACCCAGATGAGATGGCAAGAAGTGAAATGCAGAATAGGAAAGGGTAGCTCATCTTGGATTAGCTTGAACAACTGTCTAGATAAAAACTGGAAGCTTCTCTGGTTTATTTTTCCCCGCTATTATTATTTAATTTTCCAGCAACAGCAGGCACTTCGCTATTCACTGTGCTTTACCCTGTTCATTCTGTAGCTTCCCAGATTAGAAGATTTCAACTTCTCCAACCTAAGTTTATTCTAAAGGCTTACAGTGAAAGAACTGCTGTTCGGAAGTATTTCCTGAAATGTTAACATATAGTTTCCTTTTCTTAAATTGAACTCTGTTTCTAGTTGATGTTTCTTTGTCCAACATGAGTTTTTTCTCCCACCCTTCAAAATACATGGATGGTTGCCGCATTTTCCTTACATTCTCTTTAGCTGTAGTTTACTGATCTGGATAAATACAACAATTTTTAAAAATCTTACAAATCCATTTCTCAGCTTCTTAATCACTTATGTTTATTCTTTGAACTCCATCTGGTTGACTAGTAAAAGCAAAGCTGAATATAATATTCCATGTCTTTACTGCATTACAGAATTATGGAAAAGATTTATTGTTGTTTTTTTGCTTCAACTTAATCTTTGTATGCAGTCTAAAATGCTGCCATCTTATTCTGCAGGCTTATCTCAGTTTGTCCATCGTGATATAATTTGCAGTCAGGTTGGCATGCTCCTTCACATATTTCACACTTCTCTTTTCCCATCAACATAATATGTATCCTAATAGCCCCTACTGAAATTCATCCATTCCCAGAAGATGCTAGTAGCTGATTGGATGATGCTGAACAAGTTTTGGCCAAATTAGTTCGTGAGGATTAGTCCATACACAAAGCCAAAAAGAGATTGTCAAGGGGAGAAATGTGGTGTTGGCCTCCAGCCTCATGTACCTGGATCTGATAGGAAGCTTTTGTTTTGCAGGGAAGATCTGTATCTGAACTAGGGAGCTTTTAGTGCCCTGTTGACAGTCTGGATAATAACATTTCTCTCTGAGGTGATGGCATCTCTTGCAGCAGGCATCAGCTCTGTCCAGGCTGACTGTGCTTGCCAGCTGCATTGATTATATAGTAAAATTTCTGACACGCCTGTCTATCCTGAAGTAATGGAATAATCTGAGGTGATGGTGGGCTGACTCCATACATCCGAGAAACACTCCAGTTCTGGTAGACAGAAACTGGGTCTTAGAGTTTGATTTGGAATTCCACCTCTTCTCCTGGCATGAAAATATGGTTTTTGGAGCTCTGTTTTCAGAGCTTTAAAAGAGATTTTAGGTTGCCATGAACAGTATCACTGATACCTAGGTAGAACTTCATTGCCACATTTTGCATTCTTAGACTTCTTTCAGTAGCTTCATATTCACAACTTGACTTATTTCCTTGGACGGTTAGTGACACTGGAAGCATAAAGGAAGACAGTGAGAGCTATCAGTAAGTTGCAGTCTAGTGCATACTACTTCAAAGGCATCGATAGATCAGTTCAAAAGGTATTATAGCTATAATGTGGCTTGAAGAGAAAAGGAAAAATTATTTCCCTTGACAATAATAATCTCAGTCAAGACTTTTTTAGTGTAATAAATTGCTTAGTTAATCAAGGTTTTCACAGACAAAACCATTCCGCTGAGTTTTACAGGTGTTCCCTAGAGAAGAAAATCATAGTATCAATACATGCTACTGGGATGACCTATGTTGGCCTTCAGTATTGAATAAATGACTCATACTTAACATAGCACTGGATATTTTGGGAGAGCATCTAGTGATGACTTTAAATATCAAACCCAGTGGACATTAATTAAGAACTGATTCTTGGAAGTTGTCAGTAGGTGGACAGGCTTTCCAAGTCTTAAAGAACTCAAAACATTGATCTTAGCATTGAGTTATTGGGAGTTCTTAATGAGTGAATCACTTTGTCCTTTAGGTAATGTTATGTTGAAGTTTTTTCTCAAAGCACCTTTCATGGTATCTGGACTTTGTGGGACTGTTTGACTTCAGCAGTTCATGTTTAGACCTACAAAGATTGCTGTGTTGTACTGGTCAACAGTTTCCTCCCAGCACACATAAACTATTAGGAGTCCTGGCTGATCTGTCTCTTGGTTTTTTTGTCACTGACCATAAAGTTCATCTCTGGTCTCAAGGACTTCTAGATGATAACATAATTCTTTGACAACAGCTTCTGTGACAAGGCTACGTTCAGCAGTTTCTTGTTAACTCCTAGGAACTCTCATGTGGATCCACTGTGTTAACTCCATTGCCCAGTAAATATATAAGATTATTAAGGGTATTGTGATGACAAACCAATCTATTGTATTTTCAGCAGTCTGATGATATATAGGTTCAGGTCTTCATCTCTTCTTGTCCAACACAAGCAGCTAAAAGACTGACCTGAGAGCTAATGAAAATTTTCCAGTTAGGCACGATAATAACATGAATTTTGGAATGATTGGTGGAAAAGACAGACTGGGCAAAAGAGATAGAATACAGACCAGAGGCTGTGCATTCCCCTGAGCTGGTGGATACAGTAAAATCAGTAGCAGACAAATGAAACTTTCACACACAGAGCTTGCTATTGCCATCCACCACCTTGCCTCTTTTGAAGTAAACTGATCAACATGCTCCATTTTTTCTTAATTGATAGCAATTCTGGGTCTACTGTCAAGGTGACTGGCAACATGTTAAATGAGGCACTGTGCAAACAGTGTGTGACACTGTGTACTGGGGTTGCATGGCCAGGTTTTGGTAGTGAGAGCTACAGAGTGGCTTCTGTGAGAAACTGCCAGAAGCGTCCTCCATGTCCGGCAGAGTCAATGCCAGGTGGCTGCAAGACAGATGTGCTGTTGGCCAAAGCTGAGCCAATCAGGAATTATAGTAGCACCTCTGTGATAACATATTTAAGAAAGAAAAAAATGTTATTGAGCAGACGTAATTGCAGCCAGAGAAGTGTGGGGTGAGAATATGTGACAGGAACAACTCTGCAGGACACCAAAGTAGTGGAGGAGGGGGAGGAAGTGCTCTGGGTGCCAGAGCTGAGATTTCCCTGTAGCCCACGGTGAAGACCATAGTGAGGCAGCTGAACCCCTGCAGCCCATAGAGGACCATGGAGGTACAGAGATCCACCTGCAGCCCGTGGAGGAGACCCACACAAGAGCAGGTGGATGCCTAAGAGGAAGCTATGAACCCAAGGGAGGTCTGTGCTGGAGCAGACTCCTGGCAGGGACCTGTGGACCCCTGGAGAGAGAAGCCCACACTGGAGCAGGTTTCCTCTAGGACCTGTGACCCCATGGGGACGCACACTGGAGCAAGCTGTGCCTAAAGGACTGTACCCTGTGGAAGAGTGACCACATTGCAGCAGTTCATGGAAAACTGTTGCCCGTGGGATGGACTCATGGTGGAGAAATTCGTGGAGGACTGTCTCCCATGAAAGGCACCCCACACTGAAGCAGGGGAAGGCCTCCTCTCCCTTAGCAACAGTCAAAACAATGTGTGGTAAACTGACTGTAACCACCATTCCCAATCTCCCTGCACTGCTGTGGGGAACAGGGGGTAGAGCTCAGGAAGGAGAGGAGAGAGGAGTTGAGGAAGGTGTTTTTAAGATTTATTTTACTTCTCTTTACCTTGCTCTGATTTTGTTAGTAATAAATTCAATTAATATCCCCAATTTGAATCTCTTTTGCCTGAGTTGGTATTTGGTGAGGGATCTCTCCTGGTCTTTATCTCAACCCCTGAACCTTTAATTATATTTTCTTTCCCCTGTCCAGCTGTGGAGGGGACTAATAGAGTGGCTTCCGTGGTTGTCTGGTGTCCAACCAGGCTAAACCCACTACACATTGGTACTTGAGAACTTATGTCTTTTATTAGTAAACATCTGGGGAGACTAGAAAAATCTAGTTCCAAAATCCTTAAGAGACATGGGACTGGCCTGCTGAAGCTCTGACATCACTTGCCAGTTAGATTCAGTAGGACAACCAATGTTAAAAGCCCTTTGGTGTAATGAAGATAAGGCTGCTGCCAGGATGGCTCCATAAGGGGACTGAAGCACTATTTACTCCATATTTGCTGACTTTTGGTGTAGTCCCCAAGGATTCTTTATTCCCCTCACTTTCTGAAAATGCTGGAAAAGCAAAAAACCACATGTGGACATGCCGTTATTAGAGACCATATTGCTCTTTGTTATCTGACATGTTTCCATAGATTTAAATATCTAGCAGGATGCAGAGACTCCACATATGCTTTAAATTTTCTTCTCCCTGTATTTATATTGGACAAATAGGTTATTGCTTTACTCCAACCATCATAGTTCTGGCTAGTCTTTAACTCAAAGGGAACTATATAGATTCTGCTGTTGCTACTTATGATTTCTATCCATGCATCTCCTGCTTGTAACCTAATTTGCTGTTCAAGAGAGAAAAAGCTTTTTGGCTCTGCTGGAACTTTGAGGTTTTTTGAGCAGAAAGTGATTAGCAATGAGTTTTCTTAACTTTCTTTGAGTCCATTCAGTCAACAATCAATGAAGTTAACTTGAATTCTGTTGTCATACCGCATACTGCCTGATGGCTCTCATCATCCCTACACACATCAAATCACTTCTGCTCTCACTGGGGCCACTTTCTCTGATTGCTCTCGACCTCAGCTTTTCTTTCAGTCCAGGACTGCTTGTCCTCCTCCAGCTATATTCTTACAGTTAATGAGTCTTCTCATTCAGTCAGTCCGTCTCCTTGCAAGTATTTTTAGACTGTGATCATCTCCCTTGAGTTGGCTACTTCTTAAGATAAATGCTATTTCACGTCATCTTTTCTCCTATGTTCCCTGTGCCTTATTACTTGAGACTCTTATATTTTAACTCTATATTCTCTGAGGATATCTAATGAAGACCTTTTGGCATGTAGGCCTTCAGGGCTGCACAGTAGTGCAGTATGAAGAGGAACACAATCTACTACTTACTTTGTATGAGGTTCTGACCATACATAAGAACAGACTTCTGGATTACTTCACAGTTGCATCCCCTAATTTGCTCTATACTGTCATTGCAAAAACTTCTGAAACCTTAGAGGTGACACCATTTTTTCATGTACTCACACTTAAAATAGACAAGCCACTAAGAAAAAGTCTATGGTTTCTGTGCGAGTTCTTTAGCAACAGGGGGAGCTTTTACTTCAGTCACTAGCATTATCAGAGAAGAAATGGTGGTCATCTGATTTTCCAAAGCCAGAGAAGCCTTAAGTGCTTTATTTTTAAAACCTTTGTAAGTATTTAGACATTGTCACAAGAAATCATGTTCCAAAATATATTTGCTGTTGCAGCTGCTGTGTAATGAAATGCAAATAGTAAGTAATGACTCTTTAAGCACAGAAGATGAGAAGGTTTTATTTTTTATCCTTAGAAAACTTTAGAGCCATTGAACAGATCTAGAATTTGCGACATTGCCATTGAGCTCAGCCTTCATTTACTAAATCATAGCTAAGAGCAAAAGTTCTGTTCACAGTTGTTGAGCCTTGTTACATTTTCTTGCCAAGGATTTCTATAAGAAAGATATGACAAGGAAGGGATGTCAGGGCAGCTAGCTAATTAAAAAAATACTGTTAACTGTTCCTGCTGAACCACTACTCTACCCCGAACAGGGCAGTCTGCACACTTGGGAACGAGCAGAGAAATAAGCCTATATACAGGGTCAGTCTAATGTTACATTTTTATAGCTCTTTCCATCCCAGAGGATTGTAACTGTAAAGGCTGTATCCATCTGAAAGTCCCACCACTACTGCTGAAATCCACTAGTTTGCTGCAAATTAACCATTTAGCTGCATGAATTGGTGATGCAGCAATTTACAGCCAGGAACACAGGTGTCTAACAGGAAGAGCAGTTGTGCGTGTCTGTGCTGCAGTGACTCAAACTGGGATCTATCTGTGCTTCTACAAGGACTAAAATTCTGTGGGGAGGGCAGACAGCTGTAACCCTGGCACAAGGGCTGGGCACGATCCAGCCCTGATTTGAAGAGGCAGCAGGCTTCATGGGCAACTAAAGTTGTACTGGATGGATTCTGTCCTTGCAGAATGGCCCACTGAAACTCTGAGTGATTCTGTCCTTCTCGGTGTGCAGCCCCAAGGAGCTTTACAGCTCGAGGCACTGTGGCAGCAGGTGCCAAGTGCCATGAGCTGCCTGAGACTGCAGTGTCCCCGAAACGCCAAAAGCAGAGGGCAAAGATGTCAAACCATAATTTCTGCTGGTGGGAGGTAGCTGCTGGCTGAAATGTTGAAAGCCTGTTGCCTTTAAGTCTACAAAACTGGAGAAGTTGGATCAGCGAGTCCATGGAATAAGAAAAATCCTTCCAAGGTGAAGTGTATGGCAGGAGACTCTGGCTCTGTTTCCAGTGTCTAGGTGACTGTCTGCTCACCTTGACACTATTTGCCAGTAAGGAATAATTTATGTCAAGATGCTGTTTGTGAGTGATGATAATAGCTTAATTTTCCCATAGCTTGCAGTTGATAAGCTATGAGTTTGGTAGTGTAATTTATAAATAGAAATTAGAATGGGTCTCCAAATTGGTTATTAAATGCATTTTTAGATTGGTCATTATGTTAAAGTAGGGAGGATGAAAGGACTTGTCAAAAATCACATGATGAATTATTGGCAAAGCCAATAAACAAATTCTAATTTCTTCCTTTGACATGTCCGTGTGTATGCTGTAACAAATGTACAGAGACAGCTAATGAAAGCTAACCGTCAAAAAGCACAATACAGCTCATGTGGAAAATCAGAACACCTTTTATTGTTCACTGTTAGTGAAAATACAGCATATTACACACAGAAACAATGGTGTGTTCATGCGAACACACACAGTGTGGAAGGATGTATATCCTTCATGTTTTATTTATCTGGCTAAGGAGTTTTCCAGTATATTTTCAAGGTTACTCTGCTCATCACAATAGACTTTGTTTGTTATTGATTCAAACGTGTATTCAAGTGTAAAGCGGTCAAAGACGGTTACAAAGCCTGTAGGAATGATTGCCTCTGTTCTGACTTGCAAGAAACGCAAGGATGAAAGCAAGGTGCATTCCGCTACCAGGAATGCACCAACAGCATTTCTGAGGAAGAAATAACATTTTTCACGGCTTGTCAGCATACTCCCCAGCCTATTAAAGAGAAGCAATGGATTCCTATCCAGTCCACATAAGCTAATGCAGTTTGCCAAAACAGAGCTGCTCTTTGCAGCTGCTGGGGAATCCAGCACTGTGATCCTGGTAGAGATGTCTTGGTATCCTTTTTTAAGGCACCTATTAGCATAGGATCTCAGCACTGATCTCATGGGCTGTTGCTGCAGCTAAAAAACAACTGACACATTAAATTGATTAATCCCTGTAGTAATTCTATTAACATCCTTAATGGAGTTATAACATGCATGAATTTACCCCTCTTCAGCAACGCAAGAGGGAATTGCCCTGGAGAGCCTGTAACTACAGTGTAGCAGGGATGTCTGAGAGAAACATTTTTCTTTATTTTAGTGCAAAATGAAGTGTCCTGATGGGCTGGAAAACCTCCCTGTCTTCTGGGATTTTGAACTTTTCACAGCACTAATGGTGCAGGTGTACCCTGTGAGAGGGTGATGCATCAGGGCTCTGACACAGGAACAACGCTGTTGGCACTCTCCCAACTGCTCGCTGTGTGGGCACACTTCCTTCTGTCCTTCTTACAGGTATGCATAGCCTGCCTCATCACACAGCTTCTCAAACGCAGCATTTTCATTCACCTTTGTGGTTTCCTCTCCTTGTCTTCCATCTGATCATGATTTATCTGCTTGCTGCTCCCTGTCAGAAGGGCAACTTTGCCTGGACTATGTCATTGGACAAAGGACTGCTAAAAATAAGTAGCAGAGCTACAGTCCTGACATACAATTGTGTAGGGAACAGATCAGAACAGAAATGAGAACTTCTCAATTTATTTTTGTTTTCCTCCTGATTTTCTAGACTGTGGAGAGAAGGTTTACCTGATGCCACCATATGCACAGCCTGTTACTAGGGCAGCTTGATTGCACTGCAGTTCTGTCAATAAGGACTTCTTAGTATTGTGAAGCACAGAATCATATACTGAGTTGGAAGGGACCCACAAGGATCATTGAAATCCAACTCTTTGCCCAGCACAGGACAATCCCAAGAATCACACCATGTACCTGAGATCATTGTACAAACACTTCTGGAACGATGTTCTCACATGAAGTTGCCTCAAGTGTATAAGAGCCAAAAAGGTACCCCACAAAACCCTCCCAAGGAACAGACATTATTTTTACAGTCTACCACAAAAGTCCAAGCTCTCTGAAAGCTCCTGCTGCAGTTAGTTAAGACTATATGGGGTGACTAATGGGGCTGTGGACTGGAGGATTCAGACAGGAAGCCACAGGAGGGTCCGACTAATTTTTCTGCTAGTTCACAGACTGTTGCCACATATGCAGGTGCAGTGATGTGACTACTAAGCTGCAGTATCTCATCTACATGTTTTGTATTCTCCATGTTAATATGCTAAATTTATTCTGTTTGATAGCCCATCCTTTCCTCCCACAGTGGCTGCAATCCCAAGAGATGGAGTACCCCAGCTCTCTAGTGATCCAGGAGACAGTGGGAGAGAACAGGGAAGGTGTTGTGTGCGTGGGATGCACACACACACAGGGATTTTATTTCTCTTTCTGCCTACGGTAGTTACTTTCCACGTTCAGCACAGGGATGAGAAGTCCTAGCAGCCACCTCTTGCCAAAGACTTCTTGCAGATTCTCCCTCCAGGGCCGGGCTCTTACCACCATTCCTTTCCGCACCTGGTACCGTGTCTGTCCACGCAGGATCAGCAGCATCTGGTGGCAGCAGAAGCCGGCACAGGCCAGTCCAATCCCAAGCCAGAGGTAGAGCATGAGGATGACAAACATCTCAGAGCTAAGGAGAGCTCCTGCAGACCAAGAGCCGGGGGGAGGGAGGACAGTAAAAGAAAGCGCTTAGACACACCTTATCTGTAGTGTAACACAGCCCCAAGAACCAACAAGCCACCTGTTTTCTCTGGCCACAAGTTGGGAGGTAGGAGCAAGACAGGCTGGTTTCTCTAACTATGGTAACTTATTTCCTTCATAGTGTTTGATGCAATGGACCCTGCTGGGGAAATACTAAAATGATAATGGTCTCTATATACTTCACCTTTTGCTGTTAATGTGAGGATCTAGATTACAGGGACAAATTCAGCCAGAAGTAAAACATGTCTGTAAGACTCCAGCACTACTTTGAAGAATGATTTATTTATTTAAGGATTTACCTGCTCATCACAGTGAACCTAAGATTTCTAAGTATTTGTAAGGAGAAATGGATCCTACAGCATGTAGATGCTTCCAGAAGCCTTACTGTTTGTATTAATATCAGGCAGAAATATTTGAGATTTCTCTATTTTTTTTCCTCTCTCCACTATATGAGCATGTGTGTATATATATATATATATATATAAAAATGTTAAAAAAGAAAAATAAATCAATAATTACTTTCCTACCTTTGGGGAAAGGCAGTTTTCATGTGAATGCAAGAAATAAACAGACACCTTGCTAAAATACAATTCAAATTCCTTTTATAAGCTGCTTCTAGAATACTCAAAATACTTTGTATGTCTGAAGCTCCTAATTCAACTGGGTTTTTTCAGTATATATTTATGATTAATATATTTGAATAAAAATATTCTGTTGGCCCTCGTCTCTACAATGATTGTAGAACTCCTTCCGGAAAATATTAGTATAACAGCAGGTGTCACTGAATGACCTTTCAGTGTGTAAGCAGATCTAAACCTATTAATACAATATTCTCTGTGTGCCCATATGATGTTTACGCATGTATTTTGTGTATATTGGTATATTATTAAACATTCATATTAACACACAAAGGAAATGAAATGTGTGTCAATACTGGTATAAACAGCTGATATCTTCTCTCTGGTTCCTGCAAGGTTCAGAAATAAAAAAGCTCTCACATGCTCCTGTTCCTCTGGAAGATCATGGGCCCTACAAGAGCAACCCTTGTAGAGCAGAGATTACGTGGACAGTAGAGGTGTGCTGCCTAGAAGAGGTACACGGCTGCTTCAGGTTTTAAGTTCAATGCATGGGTCACTGGATATGCATTTCTTGCTTCCCTTATGCAGAAAGCTGGATAAGGTGGTATCATCTGGTTTTGCAACTGTGAATCCCATCTTTTCCACCTGTCAGTGCTGTAAGTGAGAGACTGGGGCAGGCTCCTCTGAGGATAATTTGTAAGGACACTGACTACAGCCTCAAGCTTTCAGAGATTGTCCTCACTTGAAAAAGGTGCAGGAGTCATTTAGTTTTCTTCCTAAATGCAGTGTCATCTTTCCCTTCTTATTAGATCCCATTCAGCTCAGTGGGCTCCATATACAATACAGCAAGAGAAGAACAAGTGCCTTAGGATAATGACAAATCCTCACACCAATTCTGTCAGAATAACTTAATCTACCAGGTAAGAAGCCCAGAGCCAAATATGGGATTCTCTGTCCCTCTTTTACTGGACCAGAGTGTGACAGACATTTGTTCTTTCCTACAGCTGATACTCAGATGGGATACAGAGAAAGACAGGTATTTTCTTTAGAGCCTTTGCAAGGCAGCTGCAAGCTTTCTTTATATGAGCTGCTGAAATTCAACATCCAGAAAGCAATTACCCTTGTTTCCCCTTCAAAATATTAAGCATCTCTGAGCCATCCTTTCCAGATACATGATTTTTTTAAGCTTTTTTTCAGGTTACCTACATAAAGCATTTTCTATAGTTCTTTTGTGGCTCCAGTCTGATCTGTGTTTACAAAAGTGCTCTCCATTTGTCCCTCATCACCACTCTCCCTTTTTGCTCTAAGTGACCTAGTGTGATCTCAAGCTTATTGCCATATATTATCCATGCCAGAAAAGCTGAATCGTAGGCTGCAGTTATAGACTTTGGGTCAGATTCTGAAATCCATGCTTGAGTACAGTCTGGGCAGAATGAGCCAGCTGAAAACTTTCCCAGCATGAAAGCAAGGAACACTTAGTTGACATAAGACCGGCAGATTCACCCTTCATCCTCTTTTACTACTTCTGCAGTACAGTGGGCATGATGGAGAAAAAGAAAGATGAAGTTTTTTCCCTGCTATAGCAATTTTCTGTTTGGATCATACAACAACCCTTAAGTAATAGTTACATTAGCTGAAAAATACTGTGTGGGCAACCCTTCCAGGTAACTATTCAAGACTGTGTTTTCCTTTCCTGAAATGGAGGTTAAATGTGCTGGTAGAAACCCAGTAGGCCCTTTCTCCCAAGCAATCAAGACACCACATGCCTGTATCTTGGTGTGTGAGGCAGCAGTTCTCATCCTGGCAGAACGATGGGTTTGGTGGGACCTGCTGCCTCTCAAGGGTGTTCTGGTTCTTAGCCCTGCACCCAGTCCCATTGTGCCCCACTCAAACACTGCCCGTGTGCTGTCTTGGCACCACAGTTGCTGACACCAGAGCTGGGGCACTTCAGTGGCTCTGCAAAGATATGCCAGGACTCAGCTCAGTGCAGATGAGCCCTCAGAGTCAGAGAGAACTAATTCCTTTATAATCTCCTCCCACAACCCTGCTCCCCCTCCCAGGCTGCTGTGCTGAGCAGAGCTTAGGCACAGGGGAAAATCATTCCCAATGTTTTTTAATGCTAGTGAAGCTCATGCAATATTATTTGCAAAAATTCTTCCAGTTGGAAAAATGACTCCATAAAAATGTCATAGCAGGATTTCATGTTTATTGTCTCTCAGTGATTATCATGACAAATCTGCTAATTTGCCAAGTAGAGAGATATTTGTTTGTTTTCAGATGGCAACCCTGCAAACCCAGCCTGGAATCTGGAAAGCAAGCTGGGGCCTCTCTGGCTCCTGTAACCCCAGCAGTGGAGACTCCGCACTCAGATCTTAATCAACATTTCTGGTGACAGTGCACGAGCCAAAACAGACTCCCTTCTTACTGAGCTCAGCTGAACCTGCAAAGCTAAAATATATGGGATACCTATTTTAGTCTAGTAAAAGCTGATGTAAGTGTGCAAGGCATGAGCTGCATAGGGGAATTTTCTGCAGTTGCTTTCAGGGCAGAGTAACAACCTAGGCTGTGTTCATAATCCCTTCTCTGAAGCCAGGTTCTGTCTAGTTCTTGGGTTTGGACAGAGAAAGGCTTGAGGTTGGAGAGTTTGAAGGTGTGTTGAAAGGTGAAGAAGCAAGGCTGGAATATCAGAAGATGAGTTATGGGAGCAAAATCAGGATAGAGAAGGAGAAGGTTGTGATGATTTATGGAAAGGCAGGGAAAGACGGGAAAGGGGAAGAAGCAGGAAGAAGGGTAAGGAATGGTGGCAAGGAGGAGGTATTTACTTCTGGTGTGGAGCTTTTGCAAAGAGCGGCACAGAGAATTTCCCCTGGTTCTCTGTGTACTGGTGTCCCAGACTGGGGTCACAAGAGAGGCAGCATGTCAACTCCTCTCTTGGTTTCTGTTTCCTGAACCCCAATTCTCTTGTGCTGGAAGGATGAAAAGATGTCAGTAAGTTTGCACTGCCAAGAGGCAGGAGATGGATGACAGTGGAGAGAGTGAGTGGACCTGGATGAAGAGAATGAAGGTATACTTGCTGGGATATGGGGAACCTGCAGATTTGTAGGGTACAAAAGCCTACAGAACCCTCACCTGTAGGACAGGCAAAAGATCGCCCATACCTGCAGTGAGATTCTTCTCCTCTGTCTAATTACAACACATGCCCTGCACAACAGATAGCCCTATTCTATCACCACCAAGCTGGTTATGGGGCATTTTCCAGAGCCTAATGGCTGTGGCTGTAACCTGGAGTGGATCCCAGCTTCTATTTCAGGTGAAGCAAAGTCTTTTGAAAAGGCTGGCTGTAGCCTCCAAAGGCCAATTGCCCCTCTTGCCCATTTCCCTACCACACTTCCACACAGATGGCTATCCAAGGAAGATCAGGTCCCCCCTATCCCAGGAGCCCTGGAGGAGGAACATGCTCCTCATCTCTGAGCAAGGAGTCCTTACCTGAAAAGAACTGGCTGATGGAGTGAGGCAGAAGAGTGAGGAAGGCCAGTGGGTCCGCAAAGGACATGGAAAGTGTAGCAGAAATATAAGCCATGCCTGCCACCAGGGAGTCAAGGCAAGCCAGGGAGGTGTAGAGGCAGAACATGATGAAGTTTCGCATGTTCCTGCTCCCGATGCAGTTCCCTGTGAAGAAACAGTGGTGGTCATGCCTCTGGGTGACTCTGGCACACAGTCTACAGAAGTGAGTGCTGGGCAAGGCTGAGCCAGGAGACCTGCTTCCATCCAGCCAGTCTGCCACTTCGGCTCCTTTGCCCAAGTGTAAGTCCTTGCCCAAGTCCTCGGGGGAGCTCTGGATCACAAGGACGTAGTTGCCCAGGGCATTAGCTGAGAGGAAGAGAAAGAGGGCCCCATGCAGCAGAGCAGGCGAGAAAAGTGGGGTGATGGAAGGGTCTCTGAACATGCTGGGGATGAAGACAAAGATCTGGAGGACGAAGGTCACTAGGGAGATGCACAAGAAGTAGGCTGGAGCGACAACATTGAGCAACCTGAGAACTAGCATTGCGGATTACGTTCCTGCGGGGGAAAGCAAGGAGAGAAGGAACATCACCGCTCCGGCTGCACACTTCATCCTTCCATTTCCTGCCGGGTCCCGGCCCCGCTGCCTCTGGGAAATGCCCTCCGGGGGCCGCTCTCCCTCGCCGCCGCCCCACGGCTCCGGTCGGGCCGGGACAAAGGGACAGCCCGTGGGCAGCGACCGCTGCCCGGCGCCCCGAGGAAACACCCCAGCCCTGGCGCCAGCCTCCGGGGAACTTGCAGCAGCGATGCCCCGGAGGGGCTGCGGCGGCTGGAAGGGGAGAGGCGGCTCCCGCGATGTGCTGGCGATGTGAGCACTGCTCCGTTCGCCTAGCAGAGTCTCTCTGCCAGGCAGGGTCAGTTTTGCTATTGCATGAGAGGAAAAAAGGTGGTGCTGGAGGAGGGGGGAGTGAATTGGAAAGGAGGGGTGGGAGGAGGAGAAGGGGAGGGGGGAGAGGTTGCTCTAATCCACTGCAATACGGATCAAATCCAATGCTCTAATTTATCCCTTAAAGCCATGGATCTACAGATTACCTCTATGACTGCTGCCCTGTTCTGCACGAAATTAGAAAATGTACAAAACAGCTGGCCAAGTGCTGTCCGGATGCAACCTGCGGCGCTCAGCTACCGAGCCGGGGCAGCCCCGCAGCTGCAGCCGCAGCTCCGGCCAGGCACGACGCACCCCCGCCGGTCGGGTGGGCACTCCCGGCCCCGGCACCCCCGGCCCCAGGGCTCAGCCTGCATCGACGGGGCACAGGAAAGCCCGGAGGACCACAGGCGGCGGGCAGCGAGCTGGGTGGCAATGTGGGTGCCCCGGCATCCCGAGCACACCCACGCCGGCAGCCCCCAGGACTCCCCAGCGCCGGTGTCTGCAGAGCCCCGGCGGCGCGGATCCGCCTGGGCCCCACGGCGCTGCGGGCTGCGGGCTGCACGCTGCCACCTTGCAGTCCCCTTGTCCCCAGGCGCTGCGGGTACCGCCCGGTACCGGCGTGTCTGCCGCCGGCGGCGCCGCGGCTACGGCCGGCCATGCCGAGACCTCCACGGCAGCCGAGCCGGAGCGCAGCCCGGCGTCTGCCCTGTTCTTCCTCTCCCTTTCCCTCTTTCTCTCCCCTCCTGCTCTTTTTCTGTCCCGCTCAGTTGGGCCTTGGCCTGTGCCTCTTCTCTCTGTCCCTGCCCCGTGTCTGTCTCTCTCCATCTAAAGCCCCGTGTCTCTCCCTGTCCCTGTCCTTGTCCGTGTGCTTTTCAACGCTGGTCTTCTCTTCTCCTTCTCCCTCCCACTCTTAATCTCCCTCCCCAGTCCTGTTATTGTCCGGTCCTCTCCCTCCCCTCCCCTCCCCATGTCCCTGTCCCCTCCCCGGCCCGTCCACCCTGGAGCTGTCCCTTCAGCACCACCCGCACCTGCAGCAGGTCCCTCCGCCTCCCTCGGAGCATGACCCGGGCCCTGAGGAAAAGAAAGGTGTTCTTGGGGCTCTGAGGTCCTGACAAGTCCCACGAGGAGAGCAGAGGGGTGGGAAGGGGCGTTTTGCTGCTCCATCCCGCAGAACACCATTCCTTCCCACAGTGCGGGTGAGGGAGACAAGGTGAGGTTTCTGTGTGTCCTCATGCTGCCCCAAAATTGCACCTGTTGGAATCAGCATTGGAGGCAACGGGAAATGTGGGGGGGAGTCTCTGCAGGTTCAAAGCCTCCCTTAACACATGAGCAGGAAAGGCTTTGAGCTGGGTAGGTGGTACCTGGGCAGTACGACATGCTGGTAGAAGTTTTGCAGACGTGTTTGCTCTCTGACAGCTACATACCCTCACCCCCCTCTGCCCACCCACGCTATCCTTGTACTGTCTACACAGACTCTGTGCACAGCCTCTCCTTCTCCTACACACCTACGTGCTGCACCCTCCCAGCTCTGATGAATAGCATCCCTGTCTCTCTCCACAGATGAGACATCCATGACAGGAGAAGGGGAGAGAAGAGGGTTGCTGTGCTGCACCTGTGCCCCTGGAGACAGTCAAACTCTGCACTGGTCAAAAGTCAAAGAAAGATGCATTTTACCTAATATTAGGTCCTAGGCTTACTGGCCAACCCTTCAGCATAAACTCTGCTACTCCACAAGAGACTTTCCCCTTGCCTGAGGTTCAGAGCAAAATGAAAGTGTGTTTCATGTCTCAGTTTCTAGGCAGAGAGGCCTGGAGGAGAGAGTGGCTTGGCTTGTCTCCTGCACCTGCACTAGCATGGAAGGTGATGACAGCAACCGGGTGTTCAAGCGTTCTTTATTAGAAGTAACTTTTTTTTCTCCCAGATAACTTTCACGGTTCAACATTTCTGAGAAAAGCAGTGGCAATAATACAAGCAAATGCAAACCAAGCCTGTAGGCACTTGATCTGCAGTGACGAACAGCTAAGAGACACCTCTGGCAGAACTGAAGGGGAAGCTGCTCAGAACCGATCTAGTTTTCACTCCCACCTCCCTCATTCTCCTGTCACGACTACTGAGAATTAAAATCCTCCAATATTCCCTCAACTCATCAATTTAAAGTAGACTGAGCCTTGCAATAGAGATATGTGACCCAGTCTGGATTTTATCTTTAAATAATCAGACAGTGTTTTCTCCATATTTTAACAGCTTACATCAAAATAATAATAAAAAAAATTACAGAGAAATCTTTTCATGTCATGAAAGACTCCCAGATGAAGGGGCTGCATCTCATGAAAGACATTAAGCCTGCCTGCGTAGGGAACATCAAAGCTGTAGTCAAAGCAGGAGGAGGGAAGGGAAGGGAAG